>KN889470.1:39650-50973 GCA_000934455.1 Apostichopus parvimensis | reverse complement strand
ATGCTAAATTTGTTTACCATTTTTGTTGTTCATTAGTTTTCATAATGACAAGCTATGTAAGGCAGTCTTCACTGACACTTAACACAAGTCACCAGTGCTTCTTTCTGTGTCCCTTTTAAGTTCCTTTAAGTAAAGGATGTGTGTGAGGAATGAGGAGTGGGAAGAAACTTGCATTTCCCTTGATGGTAGCTGTCATGTCTCGTTGAAAAGTTTACTTAGTTTTTCAAAGAGTCAACTGACAATTTTATGTGGCAAGCAATATTAAAACTGGAGGGAGAAGAAAGGGAGGCAAGAGGTGATGAACAACAGCTGAAAAGAACGAAGGTACTTCTTAGATAAACCTGCAAAAGAAAGTGCATAATTTTTTATAACAGCACTAACAACCTTCTCAACATGTCATTGCCTGAAATTAAAACGCCTGCCAGGACATAACATTTATGCTGCCCAATCGGGTTTGACAAAAGTCCATGTTACCACTGCAAGGCCCTTGATGGCCCTAGCCCCCCCCCCACCCCTGCCCCCCTCTGCACAGAAAAAATAATGTTTTATGTGGCCATGTTGCCAGCACTTTCTACAACACTGGTCTGCCCCTCACATCACCAAAGTACTATTGCAATGCACATTACACATTGAGAGGTCATCTGTATGACCCCAGCATTATGCTAGATGGATAATAATGGTCACCTGGTCAAACACTTCTAGGAGAGCTTAGCAACCTTAGAATGGTAAAGGTGAAGCCAATAGAGATAACTCTTAAAGATCGTCAGTATTGACCCTTGAGTTTTGAAAAGTACTTCCCTGGTGGTTGTGAATCTCCAAAGGATTTCCAGACATTGAGTATTGGTAAATAAGAAATCAAAAGTGTTGGTGAGGAAATTACTTTGATGTTGGCAGCAAAATGCTTGTTAAAGTTGAAGACTGAGTGACCATTATTTTGACTTTCTAGCATATTGCTTGCAAAGTGCAGGGTGTGGGATATGCTAGATACTTTTCATATATGTAATTACTTGACCAAATGATTGCACACGAGAGATTAAAACCCCTCATATTAAAATTAGTGACACTTTCTCCATCTTGGAATGAAAATATTCAGACTTTGTAGAAATGAAAAAACAAAAGAAGAAGTCTTGAACAAACTTTAAACAAGATAAATTAAACCGAGCACATTTGCATTTAAAAGGACAAAATTATAAAACCAAAATTAAATCAGTTGTTAAGAAGATAATATTTGTGAGAAAAAAATAATAATCAGCATACATAGAAAACAAAATTATTTGCATGGAAATTCATTGCAAGATGATAGCATCAAAAGAAAAAAAAAAAAAAGGCAAGCATTTTTGTGATTAAAAGCAAAATAATTGGAAAGTTTAATCAGATATATCTTACATTTTCAAGATCAGCTTCTTGGTATTTCATACAAAAATTAATAAAAGAAAATGAAAAGGGAATACAAAAAGGCACTAAAACTTTTAAACCTAAAATTTCACAGAAAAACAAAAACTGTAAACTTAAATTAAAAAAAAATAAAGCACTTTTCTAGTGAGATTGCATACAGGGGACGGAAGACTTATAAATGTTTTGCCAGCACCTAGAAAATTTTCATCTTCATAGCAAGTAGAGGATTTGAGTTGTACTATCTATTCTATTATCACAATGGCAAAATATTTGATAAAAAAAAGACTTGTCATTAGTCTTAGAAACAATACATCCTTCCCCCATTTATGGATGTCCAACTTGCCCAAAATAGGCCTCTGGCATAACTTAATCAGCAGTTCTATACCCTTCACAGATACCTTGCTTTTGCCTTCCTCTGTTTTAAAATTCAATGGGGAAGCTCAATAATTGTTTCATAAACTTAACAGTTTTATTTGGCTTCTTTCAAAGTAATAATGTTTACTATATTGCATGTCAGAGGGCTCTGTGTGCCTTAAGGTGTATTAGACCAATAGCTCGACTAATCGCCCTCGATTTGGGCACTGGGGGACATGCTTTATAAAGACTTCCACAGACAGTTATATGTATGAGAAAACCAAAACTATCAGATATGCTAAATGTTCAGTCTCTTTCAAGATAAATGTGCACATAATGGAACAAAATGCTCAAAATAATGAGCCAAACTTGGAAATATGAATAATACTGATGACCAATTATTACATTATACAACGAATAAAATGAGTTGATATTGAATATTAGTTTACTATCGTCATATTAATATGTACTAAACTAAATTTTTGATTGGGAAGTGTCAATTCCATACAACAACACTGTACTGTAACAGTTATCAAATAAGCCTGGCTGGCATTCAAGTCCTGAGATATCCTCTGTACATTAAATACAACTGATTTTGATGAGTACAAAATGGCAGTGTATGAAATGTTCAACTTCCTTTCAAGTTGTTGGGGATGCGTTGCTAAAATCAAGTGCTTATCCAAGGAGAGGGGGAAGGGAGGGATGTGTGGGAAAGAGGGGGTATACCCTCTCTCTTTTTACCCCTCTCCAAAAGGTAAAAGTTGTTACTGGCACAACCTGGCATATACCTAATGTTAGCCCAAATTTGCCTCAAAATGCACCAATTCAAATCTAAAATTTTATTTTTAACAAGCGAGGCGTCACCCTCCCCCCCCCCCCCCCCTCCATACCCACATAAGGCTGCCTCAACCTCATTTCCAGACCTACAATCACTCCTTGTAAAACCTTCTCCTGAAAAGTAGATGTGAAGATTCTGCAAGGCTGTATGATTGTCCAGGTATTTATGTTTTAACACAGTTATAGCTTTCACATATATTGCTTGATGCTCCATGGCTGATCAGTAATAATGCCAGAGTCAGGAAGACCTAAGTCAGCCTTTTCTTTTTTATCAAATCAACTATATTCTGTAATCTTACGTCTCCAAATTTTAGGTCCACATAATATATTAAGGACTTCCCTACGGCTCCATGCTCGAACCATCAGCACATGTTAACAGATTCAGCCTCCCTCGTTCCCAACGTCCCATTCTCAACTTTGCTTCTTAATTCTTTAAGGCTCTATTGTCGAACGAGTCTGAAACCGATTCAACCTTCAGGACTATCGACAGCTATCCCTTTTCTCATCTTGTGTTGCCATCTCCTTCTACTTGTGACCTTCACGCTGCTTTCTTTGGATTCGAAATCAAAGCTGAACGTCTTCTTTAACACAGGAGTACTGAGTATATCTAAGACCAGGGAATCATCACCAGAACTGGAGTTGTCAAGGTCATTGCATCTTGCCACCGCCTCTAAATCTTTGTTACGAATGACTGTCGGTTCACACCTCTCGTGCTGCTCCTCCTCCTCCTCGCCGAAGTCCTGCTTATCCAGTTCTTTCCTCTCTCCGCTGCATAACTCCTCCCACTGTTTTGCCAGACGGGAGTACTTACCACAGGACATTCGCTTGGAGAGCCTGACGGAGCCTCTTTTAGTAGTCTCCGAATCAGTCGTTACTTGCACCTTCGTTCGTAAGACCACCCCATCTTTGGTCGCCTCGCTGCTTTCTTTCGTATTTGACGTAGAGATCTTAGATAACTTTTCGGTTATGATGACAGTTTCTTCTGACCTACATTTTTCACTGGTGACTTTTCTTTCGCTGGCTTCCTCCCGTCTTTTGAGTACACCCCTGAGAAGCGGTTGTTTTTTACTTCCCTTTCCGGACAGCTTTGAAGCGGCACTTCTGCTGGACCCATCGACAGATGTACCAGAGTCAAAATTGGAGAGTGGGTCCGAGCAGATGGAAGAGGCACTTTGAATAGCCGTTCCTCCAGAATTACAGCTACGAGCAGAGTTCTTCAAGATGCTCTTAGCCGGCTGTTTCTGTTTGGACTTTTCTTGAACTTTGAGATACATTTCTGACGGTGATGGCAGAGAGCCGGATCCACAGACCCAGTCGTGCCCCATGATGTCCTCGATGGTCGCTCTCTTCTTTGAGTTGACTGTTAGCATATGCTTGATAAGTGGTTCTGCATCTAAATAGTATCAAGATATCAACAAAAATTGCGTAACTTCAAAGGGATCTTTCGTTTCGTGATGTAATAAAAACATTCATTCACAGCAGGAAAATAATGTCCTCACAAATTAACTTACATTATATTTTAGCCGTGAATTCACTGTACACTATCAGCTATTAAAAAAAAAAAAAACATTTCAAAATGTAAAATCCAAGGTCAATTTTTTTACCTGACGGGTAAGGTACTGGCTCGTATCTTCCGGCCATGATATTCTGCTTCAGCCTCGTAAAGCTTTCGTCCTTAAACGGCATCGTACAATAGACTAGAGCATACAGTATCACGCCGAGACTCCAACAATCCACCTACGATTGAAATCACAGAAATCTGGTTGCAACTTATTTATTATCGGCAAAGGTTTTTTGCATTATTAATCCCTTTGAAAAGTTCATAAGTAGTTGATGAGGAACATAACTTAAAAATTTGAAAAAATTCGATATTAATTGGCTACTCTAAATTCAGAAGCCAATATATATTTAGATTTGGGAATATTGAGGTTTGACTGTAGAAAAAAAAAAAACTTCCAGCCTCCACCTATAATATTGAGGTTCCGACTGTGTCCCTACCTCTGGTCCATAATACGGCAGTCCACAGACAATCTCTGGAGAGGCATAGAGTGGACTTCCACAGAATGTATAGAGAAAATCATTGTCATCATATTTGCTTGACAACCCAAAGTCACCAATCTGTAAAGAATTTTACAAAAAAAACAAAATACTAAAACTGTACATTCTACCAAAGTTGGAGTTCAAGGTACATGAATAAAGGAAAGAGTGGGGGGGGGGAGGGGCAGTTGGGGAAAAAGAAGGATAGGGTTGAGAATTTGGAATGGGGTTGGATAGGGACATATTTTCTGTATTCTTTGTTTTACTGTGCTTGTTTACATGCTGAATTGTTTACATTTAGTTTTACAGAAAATGTGGAAACCTCAGGAAGTGATGCAGGTAACTAATACATTCTTCCTTTTGGCTGCTAATAGCTTCATATGAACCTTGACCTCTTATTCTTCTGCACTTTCCTTTTACTCCATTATCAAATGTTGATTGTAACTTTGGCTAACATTAAAGCTCCATGAAGAAGAAGAAACAGAAAAATATTTCACATTTTGGCCAATTTTGACCCTTCACAACTTTCTAGCTCTCATATTGATTAACTTTCGTGCAAAGTAAACAAATGTAGACGGTTCTTCAATCACTTTCCACTTCCCTAGCCACATTTTCCTCTCCTTCAAAAATAGACATTTTACTTCCCACATGTGGTTTTTACAGCAGCCCCCCCCCCTCCCCCTAGTACTCCTTCCACTCCACAAATACATTTACCTATCCATAACATAATGTGGACTGCCACCTCAATCTCACATTTGTCACTATTTTCAAGTATCAGTGCAAAACATCTGTCAATCTGTTGACATTGATTCATTTATGAGTCACTAAGCGCATTTCCTATATATGGGTGGATTTATCGCATGAGAGCCCTAAAATATCAAATACATAATTTATCATAAAGTGACCTAGGGGATTGATAAGCCAATAAAATCTCAAAAATACACACACAGCTTGCTACCATCGGTAAATAGACACTAGTGTACAGTCAGTACATAACAGCTGTGGTCAATACCCACAGCACAGTGTACAAACGATACAGCGATGGACATCTCAGGTCCAGCTAAAGATAACAAGGTATCACATTTCATTACTGTCTGCATTTTGTAGCGACAAGAGAAAAACTTCACTTGCAAGCAACAGAAAGTTAACCTTTTAAAGATGGCCGCACGCTGTTTGGGGAGAGTCTTCAATGCCTTTAAGAGCAGTGCATGAAGCTAAAACTCTTCATACTGCCACACACAGACATTGTAGCTCTTTTTGAAAACACTTACCCTCACATGATATTAAATCGAGTCTCAAATTTCTTTCAAGGGATTTGGTTTTCTGCCGAATCAATTAAAGGTGTATGTACTTTGCAGAGGTTGAAAGTCAGACAATTTAAACTTTTTAAGGGTGACGGTAATTTCCTCCGAATTAATCCTTTAGTAATTCCCCTCAAAAAATGTGCAGAAATACTTTTTCGTCTGCACTGAATGTTGTCTCCAAAATATGTGTAACATTTGTATAACGACAACACCATATCAATGGGTGTTCTAAGCCTGTAGTTAGAAACTGTAGTTAGAATAGATGCTCTTTAATAGTATTGTATTTTGAAGATATTGGCTGTATGTCAAGACTACATCCCGATGCTTTCTCTGAATTCACTCTTATCGTCTTTTCTACTGTCTTGTAGAGTTTGCCAATCAAAACACTTCACACAGTATCTCTTCTCTTCCCAAAACAGTTATACCCAGCTAGTCTTCAAACCTTGCATAACATTTAATACCATATGTTGACCACTACAGTCATCATTTCATATGTATTAAAGGAGACCTAACATCATCACTTTTGACCCTAAAGATATGCTAGAAATTTGTTAACTTGTGCTGTTTAAGTGCAACACAACATCATGATCTGGTTTATACTAGTTTCAGTTGCAATTTGTGGGACAAATGTTTTACTTCGGACATCCTTTCTACCTTTGTCCATTCTGCAGTTCACCGGAACAGTGAACTTTTAAAGGAAATTCATTCAATCGTCATGTGAAGTCTCTATATATATGTCACTTTAAAGATGATAACCTTCCAATTCATTTGGCAAATCTGTAAACCAACTCCGGCATGGTAACAAAAGCTGCAACACATGACCAGCCTGTATCTCGAGATCTTTTCAAGCTTAAAAGTTTAACTGTGAAAAGGAAATTGTTTGTACAAAAACTCAAGTTACCTTAACATTATTCCGTTCATCCAGAAAAATATTCTCCAGTTTTAAATCACGGTGAACCACATTGTTCTGAAAAGAAGAACAGAAAAGGAAAAGAATGAAGGAACAAAAATTGCAAATAAGGCATAAAATTACATTCCAAACATTTTTGTTGTTGATGTGTACAAATTATTATCTAATTGTTTTTGAGCAGGATATCGATATCCAAGTATAAAAGGCTTTTGACAGCACAATTTTATCACATACAGGCAAAACATTCAAGATGACTATGTTGCTTAGAATTTGGATTTAACAAAAAATTGGCAACACATTCACAATCATTATTGAAAATGAATAACAAATAGTGTGGATACTCTTGAAGAAAATCAAATGAACACACACAGAGTGGTATAAGTCAGGTGATCAGTTTACTAGATATGACCCAGTCATCATGGAGGGAGAACAGTGGTAAGAGTATACCAGATCACTCTTGAAGCGTGAGAGGACGGTAATTGACAAAGCGTAGCAAGAGTAATAACCAAAGGTTATGTATAAATTTATGACCATCTACAACGTTACGCAGTCAAAGATCCCACATTTCTTCAACCTTAGTCCCTACTGCTTTAATGGGTGGAGAAATGGTGGTGGCGTGGGGTGGGATAAATGGTGGGCTGGAATTGCCCATCATCAGATCCCTCTATGATACAAACAGTTGATAGTGGGTGAATTTAATTTCTGCTCGTACTCATCAAGTTCTCAGAGGACATACGCCACGTGATGGGAAGTGCCTAGAAATCCTGATGAGATGAACAGATTAAGGTTCCCCCTGACTCTCCATTACTGGTATCTATATTTAACTTTTTACATATCACCAGCATATTAATTACCATATGACAGAATGCCACAGCAGATACTATCTGTCTGAACAGCCTCTGGACCTCCCCCTCGACTATGTCGTTCATGTCGGCGTAGTCGTAGAGCTCTCCCCTGGATGCAAACTCCATCACCAGGACGATCTTCTCCTTGTTCTCGAAGACTGTGGATGAAGGGAGTGAAAAGGACACACACATTGATGTATGAAAGAGAAATAACAAATGACATGATAGCCTGGCCAGCCAGTACTCAATGTCACAGCCAATTTATGTTAAATTTAAAAAAGAACTTAAACCTGCAATGAAAATGCTAATTACCTGAAACGCAGCATTTGTATGAAACAGGGAGTAATTATATAGTTTGTTTACGTTTCCCATTCATGAACACATTTTAGGTTTATAATTTTTGTTTATCATAAATTGAAAAACACTGACAAAAACATTAAACAAAAAATGCTGGATTTTTATGTTTTTTGGCCATGTGGTATACATGCCACTGGTATCTATATGTATGCAAAGAAATGTCAGCATTAGAGTGCAAGGGACCAAAGAAATAACATGAGCAAAAAAGGTGGGAATAAATGCCAAACTTTCCAAGTATATTTTCAAATTTCGGAATACCAGTCTGGAAAAACTCTCTCCAGTCCTTACAACTGTACCTTCAGTATTATTTCATCACATCTATGGTACCCTGATTTTTTTTAATTGTAACATTTTCAATCACTGTTTAACCTCTACACAAACACCAGATGAAGTGCATTGCTGTATAGGTACAACACTACTACGAAAAATGGGTCTTGCAATATGGCAAAACAAAACACAAATATATATGGCAATCTTTTAAAGTTCATCTAACAGCTTAATATTCCGATGATGAAACCTACAAAGTAAACATCCGTTTACAGATTTCTCCTTCGATTGAAATATTTTGAATTACTTCAAGTTCTTTAATTTAACCTTCTAAGGTCCACACAACAACCTGCTTGGCCTCAGAGCCATTAGGAAGTCACTTGTTTTGTTTGTGCAATGGTACTGTACGTACATGTACTATATAACCAGGCTGACTCCATGCTTTGTGCATGTTTGCAATATCTCTGCACGGTTCTTGGAAACTAGTTGTTTCTCGTTTCACTATCAATCACTTCACAGTATTTGGTGAAAGTATCTCCTGTCCTGATTGTGGTTTTACAAGAATTTTGCCTCTTATGATGTATCAGATTTCAGATGTCAGCATTTCCCACCCTAACGTTCAAAATTCCTTCGATAATACCGCAACGATTTGGGATTGCTTGGGATACACATAGTTGATTAAGGCTTGGTAGATTAGGAAGGAAGAGAAAATGGGCAGTGTGCCGAAAGTAGGATACGATGGATGATGGAGCACTAATGCATGTCCGTGCAATGCAGTTTTAGTTAGATGAAATAGTGCAACTGTAGATTGGAGACATGTCAGAGAGGAGCAAAGTCGATTTTAGGATTTGCGGATTCAAAAACCGATACGAAACTATTCTCTTTTTATATACTCAACATAACTACGGCATAAATTGAAGGAAGGGGAGATGAGGGGTGCGCACTTATGGACGGTGACCCACTTGATTTTATATCCCCGAAAAAAGAAATGGATCTAAGACACACGATGCAGCCAGTTTATAAGTATGTTTCAGATGAAGAGAAAGGGAGCTAGACATGAGGGAAGGAGGGGGAAGTAGGAGGGGGAAGAAGGAGGGGATTAGGAGGAAACTTAATGAAGTGTTCCCTGTGGGTGCATACAAGAGCTATTACATTTGGTGACGATGAAACTACATATCAACCAAGATATGAGGAAGAAAACTATCTCAGAGACAGGGTTGAATAGAAGCAGACCCAAAACATGAGTTGTCCTAGTCCAGACTTCACCCTCACTTTGAGAGCATTGAGGTTAACATGTCACAAATTATATCAATGTTGCTATGCTATGCTATATAGTATTTTGTTACCTTTGTGTATAGCTATGATGTGAGGATGTACCATACTGGATATGATCGCAATTTCCTGTATCATGGTTGCTATGCTATGCTATATAGTATTTTGT
The DNA here is from genome assembly GCA_000934455.1 of Apostichopus parvimensis. Classification (NCBI taxonomy): domain Eukaryota; kingdom Metazoa; phylum Echinodermata; class Holothuroidea; order Aspidochirotida; family Stichopodidae; genus Apostichopus; species Apostichopus parvimensis. The sequence continues at coordinate 41,226 of KN889470.1, read as the reverse complement.
TACCTTTGTGTATAGCTATGATGTGAGGATGTACCATACTGGATATGATCACATTTTCCTGTATCATGGTTGCTATGCTATGCTATATGCTATGCTATTTCATTACCTTCGTGAATACCTATGATGTGAGGATGTACCATACTGGACATGATCTCAATTTCCTGTATCATGGTTGCTATGCTATATAGTATTTTGTTACCTTCATGTATAGCTATGATATGGGGATGTACCATACTGGACATGATCTCGATTCCTGTTTCATGGTTGCTATGCTATGCTATTCTATTTCTTTACCTTCGTGAATAGCTATGATGTGAGGATGTACCATACTGGACATGATCTCAATTTCCTGGTGAATTCGTCTCAAATCCTCCGGATCTTTTATCTTGCTCTTTGGTACCGTTTTTATGGCAACCTGGAAGGAAAATAGAATAAATTGATGATGGCAACAACTTACACACAGTATTACGTACTGTACCACCAATGTTCAACATATATACCAACAGTGCCGAGAGCAAAAAGAAATACTGCTCAAGATACGCCGTTTAACGTTTGACATGAAACACACATCACTTGGAATGAGGAGTGTTAACTGTCCACAATTCATCTTTCGATATAATTGCTAATTGTACAGTGTGTTTATACCAAGACTCTTATCCAAACAGCAGTGACCTTTTGCCTTCACTGCGATGTCATCACTTCCGAATAAATTACCTAGACAAGGAACATTTAATCAGCTGTCACCATCAAAGGGGGGATGAGAGAGATCTTTAGCATCTCTTTACTTACAGCTGCCAACTTAAATCTCCACAAATTCACACCAAAACGGAAGTCAGAGTGGCAAATGAACAAAACATGAAGACCCAATACATTGTGTTCGGTTTCAACAGGTCTGAAACTTAAAAGCTGTGCAAGTATTTTGTGGCCATACTGACAACACAGTGAGGAGACAAGAAATGTCAAAATTTGTATTGGTTGTCAGTGAATTAAATTACAACCGTCCTTACCTTAAATACTAACTGACAATCTCTTCCACTTGGATGAAAATCTTAAATTTATAGCCTCAGAATTTCATTTGTCTTTTACAAAACTGTTCTAAAATGTGCCTTTTTTTTAAAATTTAACCTTTAAGTATGTGGCATTCTCTGGTTTCATTTTGAAAATGCACAGAATAGTGTTGTATTTCTAGCTAAAGACAACTAGTTGAATAGCAAAATTTGGAACAAAATGAGTTATATGTTTTATATATTGGGATTTGGGATTCTAGTGGACAAAACAGTACAGCAACCTATACATAGAGTAAACATTATTTACCAACAGAGATACCAAATAAAGTAATTTTACAAGTTTCAATTTTCCATTCGCTAATGTCGCTGACTGATTTATTACCCAAATTTCTCAACACAAATCCATCAAGTACATCACCATGGTGATAATAATTTGTGGTAAAATTTGTGCAGTTCATTTATGAAAATCTCTATAAATTGACCTCAAGGGTGAAAACAATCAACTCGAAAGCAAAACAAGTTTTTATTTCCTGCCTTTTGTCAGTACGATCTAAGAGCTGTTGATGGAT
>KN889470.1:24770-36240 GCA_000934455.1 Apostichopus parvimensis | reverse complement strand
ATCCACAGCAGGACATTAAAACCTACTTCCACAGCAGGACACTAATTTGTAACACACACTTACAAGCTGTTCTTGTGTGAATATCAAAGGGATATATATGTAATGCTGTGTTAAAATGTATAGAGATTCACTATAAATCCTTGAGATATGTGTTTAACTTGAGGTTAGTGTTTTAATTGAAGTCACATGAAATGAGGTGGATATTAAGTTTGGGCTACAACAGTTTCAGGCAGTTATAGTAAACTGTATACAGTGTAAAGAATTTAGTGAAACTGTTTCAACTTGTTGTAGAAAGTGTCCTTTGACAGTTTGTGAAACTTGTACTGTAGGTCCATCTATGCCAAGGAACTTGTAGTACAGACAATATGTCCACATGGCCTAAACTACAGGATCATGTAATTTCATGTTACAGTTCAATTTAAGACCAAAACATGATGTAATCAATAATACAATTATAATAGCTCATCACATATAATTTGGGGTTGTATGTAAACTGATGGAACTTTCCAGGTACATCCTAACCTTGCCTTGAACAGATATTTTAATGGGAGGGGATTGGAGGAGGGGGAGGGACTGAGTTGTATTAATATGCATTAACCTGATGCAAACTTTGTGTACAACATTGCCTGACCCTTGAAGAATGGTGCACACAGCACAATTTTGCTTTCAAAAATGACAGGTTCATTATCATCAAGAACATGTGGGAACTAAATTTTCATTGCACTAGTGCCGTAAATGTGAAAAAAATAAATGGAAATTAACATAGTCTATGACACATACAGTATGCAATTTAAGAGAAAATTAAAACTTGACCTGTTCCCATTTTTCTGGTTTTGTTTCTAAACGATTGGCTTTCCATTGTTTAGATTTATGGAAGATTTATAACATTGGTCTTCATAAGCATGAAAACTTGAAAAAATCATCGGCAGACTTCTAGTACATGATTGATTCTGACATTGAAGAGGTAAATAATTGGCTAACACTAGATGAATTCAACTATCCTCACTAACAGATGGACCATGGTAAAAACATTGGCCCCCCAGAGAATGGCTGTTCCATTTGCTTGTTTAGGGGCCCCATCTAATCCCCCCCCCCCGATTCCTACGTTAATCCATATGACGCCTACTCCAACAAGATTTATATGCAGTGCACATGATATGCTAATGCAGAAATGACAAGTACAACTTGGAAAGTTAGTTTAATTATGTTAATATACTGTAGTCTCTCACATTGACTCTGCTTGGTAAACCTTCACAACCCTGCCAATTTCTTTCTGCAAAGGTTATACTGTATATTCAATCTATTTTATTAATCACTTCAGGTTTAACCCTGTATTTATCAAGGACACATCTTACAATGGTTTTATCCCAGGGGACATGCAAACTTATTGTACAATGATAACCCCCCCAAAGAAACAAAAACAAAAATACAGGATAAAAATCACCTCATTTCTTTTCATAAACATAGCCTGTCACAAAATAATCTAATGAAAGCATTGTCCTTGATTGTTTTTTTCACTTAAGGGTTAAAAAAAAATTCAATATTGATTTATTCATTTATTTCTTTTTATTAAATTATATCTACATGAACCTACAGCCAATAATTACTTTGGAAGATTTTCCTCAATCATCAAGGGTAAATCCTAACGATATCTGCATCAACGAATGTACACATTCAGACTTTTGTCAGGCTAAAAATATCACTTATTTGATGTTTTTGTCTTTCAAAGCAGTTGGGCAGCTCTTTCGTGATATCCTAACATTAGTAATAACACTAAATGCATTTTTTTTTAAAGTAAGTTTTTTCATGTTTACAATTAATTTTAAATTTTGAGCAAAGGAAGTGAAGTTTGATGATATATACCTGAGTCAAATGCAAATATCATCAAGTAAATGTTAATCTTTGCATTCTCTTCTTATACTGCACATTTCCTTTTTAATTATTTAAAAAGTTTGTGCTCCTTTAAGTTTGTACAATTTATCATGATTTGAGCTACCCTGGTACATACTCATTTCAAAATGGATCAGGTGTTGGTGTTGAAACCATTACCGTGAGAGAGAGAGATAGTCCATATACAGTACTAGCACTGTGAATGGTCTGGCATACAGTACTCATCCATCTTTTTCATACATGTCTGTCATTGACCTTCAAATTCCTAAGGCCCCTAACTACAGCATTCTGTTAGCAGTGGATTCCTTAGATACACAACTAAATACAAACAGGTATAAATGCAATTAACTTATACTGTATGTAATACAGTACTGGAGCTGACAGAATTCTCAGATGAGTACTAGATGTACTGTGCCTATGCACACATACAGTATCATACCAGGGAGCTGCTACTCCAGCTCCCTGATCATACTACTAGTACAAGCTCTATTCAACAGGTTTAAAACAGACTCCTGACTTAAGAAGTGAGCTGTAGCATCATGTATTCTAACTTATTACATGTATTCACAAATGGTAGATTCATAAGGAAGGGTGGGGGGTGATGGGCATTGAATAAGAAGAGGGTCAATGGGGGGAGAGGGGGGGCAGTGCTAAAATATTACCAATGAAGATGCTACATTTAGCTGGGAGAGTGTATTGGTAGAGTAGAGACAGGTATGAGATAAGAGCAAGTAAATTCACAAATAGTAGGTTAGGTAGATGGGATTGCGTACTAAAGGGATGTATAGGAGACAGCCTGGTATGAGAGGAATTAACTGAATTTTTAGTGAGCTTTGATGTTATCAATTTTTTGAGTCTCTAAAGGCAGATGTCAAACAGTTAGAGCCTATATAGATATGTTGATTGAAGACTAGGTGTGAGTGCAGCAAAGCTAATATATGCACAGTATATCAATGGCAGTTCGAGTGACTGAGAGATGGATGTAAACAAATTCAAAAGGGCAAAACAATTTCTGTCTGGAACAGGATTCAAACCAGCGACCTCAGAAATTCCAAAACTTAACCAGGTTGGGGTTCATTTCTTAACGAGGGACAGTCTTTCCCGATTCCCCCACAATGCACTTATGTTCAACCCTGTAAAGCGTGAACTGGTCACTTTCTTTACATTGTACCAGTACGCCGCCGTGAATGATCTGTCATTTATCAATTAATGTCCATCTCATGAGATCATCTCTCGAGATCCCAAAACACTCCCAATGTCCATCTCATGAGATCATCTCTCTCTCCCAAAACCCTCCCAATAACTCAGCAGCGAGCTACAGTCTCCCCACAAACTGATACTGAGGACCTCTCAACAGGCTATTGATACGTTACACCTGTGATAGTGTGGGAGCTAGTTTTAAGTCATGTCAGATGTAACCAATCACAGAGAACTGATTTTGCATGTGACCTAAAGGAGCAAAGGTTGTAAAATAATAAACAGAAAACAGTGAGCTTGAGTGTGCAGGTAGTACTGTAATTTGTAGGCGACCATGGGTCTTGTCGACCATCAAACCAGTGGGTGGGTCACTACAGTCCAGTTGGGTTGTGTTCAGTCAGGCTTTGTGCATATGACTGCTTTAGTGAACAATATTGCTGATTTTCATGTCAGACACTCCATGACTTCCATATGGAACATTTCCATGGATTATTGTACATTTAGTAAGTAATGAAATTCAACCATACTGTACCTGTAGATACACTTATCTACAATACTGATTCCTGTAATGGTTGTAAATTGTTGCCCTTTCTGCATTTCCTCTAGCAGTCATACCGTATGTGACATATAGCCACTTATAAACTGCTTTATTAACACTGATCAGCAAATCTATCTCGCCGGAATCAGTTAACAAGATTACAGAGAAATTTGATCAAGACTCTTCCACAAACGCAGATATGAACGGCAGTTCTTCTATATAGAGAACCTTCAGCATTTCCATTAATGTAACATGGGAAACCATTTCAAACCATTACAATTATTACATAAATGTAACCTAATGTAATAAATCAATCCACACTAATAATGTAACATACCTGTTTGCCTGTCTCCAGTTCTGTGGCCTGTTTCACCTTGCCGTACGTGCCCTTCCCGAGCGTCCTCTCAAATTTAAAGCGGTGTTTCAACTTATGGTGGTGACGATGGTGTTTAACACCAGACTTTCCATTGACCACCTTCACAGTCTCATTCGTCATAGCTGTACCCTTGCACTGACTCAAGTTTTGCAAGGAAATAACAGGATTCTTCTGCAGACAATATGTAGAGACCTGGAAATACACGTGGGAAAAAACTTGTTTGAATTTGTAGCACTTGAGTATGAGCATGAAGAATTCATGTCACATCTGCATCAAAACTTACCGTAATTACATCCTGCAAGTACAGAAAGTACACATTTGTTGATTAAAAACCTGTACAATTTTCTACCTATCAATAAATGTTTCCTGAATATATTCTCATTTGGGCAAAAGGTTGTACATCGACCCTATTTATGGCGACAAAGCTGACAAAATAGGCTTCGTTTTATTTATCATTTCCTTCTAATTTCCTTGCATGAGTCAGGGAAAAATGAAACCTGGTTAACTGAGGCAAAAAAGGACATAAATGCTTTCATTGTCACTAATATATCGGGGGTTTTTCATCCCTTTAAATCCCAAAAGATAACGTCCTACTAAGTATTAAACAGAACCATCAGGCAGGAAGTATCCCACTAGCTTTCCAATTTCCCTCATTTATGTCTTTCCCAACGGCTTATGGTTTCATCAAGAAAGAAAGAAAAACAAAATAAAGATTTACTCACTGGGTCCTTAATCAATTACCGAGGATGACCGCATATATACTAAATATACTGTACTGCAACTGATAGGACACTTCGGCAGAGCAAGGTTATTAGTAATCTAATAACAGACCAAATGGATAATCATTTGTCATTTCCTTCAGATCTTTTTTATGTTACGGTGATATTTTTGATCCTGAGAATTTAACGAAAGATCTATTCAAGTTTCTATTCTTTCCAAAACATTTTCAAATTTGTAACAAATTGGACAATATTCCAGGCAAAATTGATACAGTACTGTATGTATGGACAACCTCTACTTTCTACTAATTATGTCAGCATATAAACAAAGTAATAAAAAAAGGAGTGGTGGAGAAATATGAGGGGAAATGAAGTACTGACAATTTTTCTTCTTTTTTTTTTTAGAGGATAAATATTGCACAGTTAGTATAGATACATGGCTTCTATATAGTTGGAAACAGTTAACTATGTCAATAAGGTTATTGTTATTAATTTGTTAACATTTTCTTTAACCGTTGGTAGAGAAAGTTTGATCCCCTCCCATCACTCCCCCACTCCCCAATGCTCTCTGCACTATATATGCAATAGCAGGCACATATTATGCACATTAAAATTAAACTACACTGCAATCGACACACTCTATCAGATATCTGATAAATGTGAACCAGGCCAGTAATGAAGTATTTGTAAACATGTTTGAAGGTATTACAAATACTTTGGCAATCGTTAAAGATTAATAAGTTACGAGTTAGTGCAATGATTAAACATTGCTAGGACTGAATGTTGCATTGCAGAACAAGCGTATTACTGACAAGCAAACGCATGAATCTAACTGGAGCGGGTGCTTGCCGATTTTTAACACAGCACAGTGCTAGTGTAGCATTGTGAGAACCTGTACACTTTTGCAATATTTGCTGACAAACTGCTTTAGTGTTCTTTTTGATAGGTTAGGCTATTTTTCAAAAGCAAATTATGTGTAGTGCTAGCTAACTGTAGTCGAGTAATCGCAACTTAGGTTGTGAGCTCAATTAATAAAACTTCCAAAGTGTTATCGTGACTACTGGCGATTAATCGATTACGACTATCAGCACTAATATATATTCCCTTGGAAGGAAATAGCAAACAGCCTGAATACAAGCAGTCAGCTCACTTTTTACATTTGAGTTGGAAATTATGAAAAATACATGTGCATACACCACCTATATACACAAGTCTTGTTGAAGGCTTCCATTTCCACAGGTCTAATTTTGCAGGGTCATACCGAAAGATACAGCCTACACGATTGATGTCAGAACTAAATGGGCCTTGACACATTCCACTCTCCATCCAAAACAAAGTTCTTCAACCAGTTGGTGGTATTCGCCAAGTTTCTTTCCACTTTTTCAAGATAGGGTGTACCCATAATGATCCTTTTCTCTACCGTTTTACTCTTCTATACAGCAAAGCTATATAAACAAAATCTATTGCATGACAATTTTGTAAAACCTCTTGCACCATTCGAGACATGATGTGGAGTGTCTTTGTACAACTATTGCACATATTAGTAACATGTGTGATATCACTGTTAAATGTCACAATGTGACCCAGGACACAAAGAATTTCCCATCATGCAAAAAATTTAGATAAAACAAATCACCTATAGTGTGAAAGCAAAAATATCGCAGCCGGGCGAATTCATCGCATCTCATCACGTCCGCCTATAGTGTGAGGGGGCCTTTACTGTTAAATTGACAGCTTCTACTCTTCATCAACTTAACCTGTTTCTGACATACTGCAAACATTTGTAAGCAATGATCTAGAAACACAGTTTCAGAACATTCCTTTGTCTTAACCACACAGTTCAGCTCATTGTTAACTGTTAAACCAGATGAATTACTGTACAACATCTGGAACTTGTTTGTGGCACACTGCAACACAAGCTGCACATCAGTCTGTAATTTTGATCATTTTTATACTACAACACTTTTAGAAAGTGAAACATTTCAGCTCTGAAATATCTGTTTCAAATGCACTTAGCCTCCTTTCCTCATAGTTTGTATCTTATATCAACACCTATGGTATGTAAAGGTCACCATTATCAGCACCAACTGTCATTGTTTCTACCAACTTCAAATTTATGAAGATTGTAACTGATGGGAGAAGAAAAAGCTATGGAAATATGAAGGCACCTTCAACATGTCAAAAATTTCACTTCGATGATAAGTCAACTGGGAAATTTTCTGCTCATTGGTAAAGTTAATATTTACTAATATATAATTGACAACAATTTGATGTGTTCCATACATAAAGTGACCTATTCATCATATACATGTTCATATACAGTAGTTGCTCATGTAGAAATGCTATGCTAGTTATGCTTTTGAAAATCTAATCAACTTAAGATCTCTTGTGCCACTGATGAACTTCTCACTAATATTTTATGTAAACGCAATTTACAATTATCAACTGAAAATATTTCAACAAAGCATTATGAGATATTTTTATTTTTGCACTGAGTAAATTCATAAATTTGCAACAAAATGTTGATCAAACCTTCAAGTTTCTGCAACCTGTCAAATGAATTTATTTCGAAATCAGTAAAATCTCACATAAAAATGCTGACTTTTCAGTTTTACATTGTGCATGTATGGCAACTGAGGTAATTAAAAGTTCTTGTAATTTGCATTGAAGTTTTAAACTGTCCAGACCCATGACATTGTCGACTTCTCAGTTTCGTGGCATCTTTTGAGTAACTATGCCAGCAAATCTGTACTGAACTTTACATTTGAGGGCACCTTAACATTTCCATAGGTACTGTAAACCAACTTGGCAATTGGGAAGTGAAGAAACAGGAAATGAAGAATTATTAAACAAAGCCAGTCTGTTGTAACTAGGAATAAATTCTTGTGGGTATTGTGTCATGATTACATAAGTGTGGTTTAGTATTCCCCATGGGTTAGAAAGTCAACAGCTACTTATTGAAACCCTATGGAAGTGATGATCATGGATGAACACCGACATATATATTTTCATCCAGTGTTCAGAGGGTTACAAGGCGGACGTGTATAATTGTCACACCCATTCCCATTTATTTCTATATTCTGGTTGTTTGTATACCATGTTTTTATTGTTTATCAAAGGGAACACATCATAATAAAATCACTAGATGGACTTGACAATGTGTCTGCTTCTTCTCTCTTGTACAGTACACATGTCTGTTCTTACGTAGTTGTCATAACTAACAGTATTTTGTTACCATTCTTCAATCTTCACTGTAGCGATGAGGAGGAGGTATTAATTATCCCGGCAACCACTCCTCGTTTCATAACATTCAGACTCTACAGCTCTGTTTGAATGTTCAGCCTCTCCACCACCACTTGAATGACGTGATTTTGTATCACTCTCTTCATCGTGCACAGTAACATCACAATAAATGTACAGTACTTTTGCATAATTTGCATAGAATGAAACCCAAAAATGAGGTACAGTTACGATTGACATATGGGTATGAATGAGGATACATAAGTATACTTGGTTCTTCAACATATATGCTCTTCAATCATCCTACCATAAAAGAATTGATAACTCTTTTAGCATTGCAGCCTTACTGTCTCACTTAAAAGTCTACACCCACTTATTCTTCCTTCCAAATTTACTTATTTATAGGCTTACAAATATAATTCCAGAATGACTGAATACAGACCCGTCAACACTCCCGGCTTTACCGGGAGACTCCCGGTTTTTACCCGAATCTCCCGGTTTCATATTCTATTCTCCCGGTTTTTTAATGTTTCATCACTTGCGACATTTCTGAAAATAGCCAACAGTTAGTTAGTCCTATGCTTACAAATTATTAGTAACACCCCACAGTAACGCTGAACAGGAAAGGCTATTAAGTGTAGTTCGCACAGACGGTCAAGTCTCAAGCTTGATGGGACTCTATCTAGCATACTAGCCATGAAGTCACAGTACCCAGAGTCCACTGTTCCCTGTTTCAAATGGAAGCCTACTAAAGAAACCCGGTAGAAAGCGAAGCGAGCTGCTGTGAACTACAACAAAAAACACTGATTGGATGATTCTCTCACTGTATTGCATAAATAGACTGCTTATTTAGGAGTATTTATATCATTTCAGTTGAAAACTACCAACCTCCCTATTTTCCCCTTGTTTTCCCTATCTTTTGGCCCTGAAAAATGTTATTCTCCCTATTTTGGGGTCAAACAGGTTGACAGGTCTGTGAATATGTCAAAAGGAATGTCCAGTTGCTGACCCTGTTCAGTATGTAACAAACTTGGCAAGCTGATGATAGTGGTTCATGAAGTTGAAGTTTGCATTTTAAAAGAGAGGTCAAAACATACTTACAATCAGGAAATTTAGGTAAATTATACAAATAACCTACATGGAAACATTTATACAAATTATAGTTACTGATAAAGTTATCCACTAGCTTCTTTCAGTAATGGCTAAAATGTGATCATCTCACTACAGTAGAATGAAGGATAATTGGAATTTTATTTTTTTTGTTTCGATTGAGAAAGCCTCTTAAATTTGTGGATTCTTGCCTCTATGAGCATGCATCGCGCATTACCTGCTTATCTGTTAACTTCAAGTCACGGTACTATAATATGGGAAATGCTATTTAGCATTTCCCTGCTATATCAGAGCTCATGCCAGCGGGCTTCAATTTCTAACTAGCCCAATAGAACTACTTTGAATCATTTAGGTGCATCTTCACTCAAAATATTGAGCCGGTATGTTTAGGCTATTGACAGTATTGTGAGTATTGATATAGCCTAAATGAGTAACGTAAAATGAACATTCACCTCATCACTAATATGTGTAGCCTAGTAATCCTTATCCAATAGGCATTAGAAGCACTAAGCTGTTTGCGATAGTATCCCTGCATAAACTTTGAAGTACCAAGGGGCTCGTAAATTTTAATAAAGGTTTCAATTGACTCACCGTAGGTTTGAACACCAAGTTACTTGTCCGATCCTATGTTAACACATGAGTAGTACTGTAGTAGTAGTACGTTCGGCTCATTTCACACCGAACAAGTTGGGTTTATTTATATCTAAATCAACACAAAGAATCTGCGAAAGAATAAAAAACAAATGGGTCATGCTCACCTCACGAAAATCGATCTCAACTCCGGGTTCATATATCAAGGACAATGATTATATCAACTATTGTTACTTTTAAAAAAGTTTTTGATGACTAATGTTACTGCTTACTGGTCTGATTGTCATCAACTGTCTACTGACGGTGTGCCGCAAATTGATATTGATATAAATATCTCTCCGAACAAAACACGACTGCTAAACATAGTTCACATTTGGGCTGCACAGCTACCGTTGGTTCTTAATGACATCAGCAGATAACCTGTCTGAACGTCCAGTGCATGAGGTAACCCGATGTTACGCATGTAGATGGAACCAACTATTTCAGTTTGTGTTAATGATGCGGCTACAACGGGTCTTGTTGTTTTGCGATGACAGCTGATTCATGCAGCTCCGCCTATTTCAATTTCTGTAAAGTGTAAGAGGAACTAGATCGAGATAATTCGATTCGATAGTAATATAACGGCCGGATTGTGTTCACAGTAAAATGATTCATGTGAGTGGCAATGACTCAGTATTTAAGCCGTTTAACATATAACCAGCCCATATATGTGTCAATGGCAGTAGCTTACAGTCTCGCAGCGCCGAAGACATTATTTTCTGAACTCTTTTTCATTGCAGACCGTCCTCAATTAAGTTTGTTCAGATCAGATCCACCACTGGCAGAATGAACGGGCAATAAATTCAAGAATGGACCCATTTCTGTCGTCAGTGGCGTCTACAATAGATTGAGACAATGGAGGAACACCCCTAAAGGCGCACCCCACCCCTCCGATAAAATTTGACATACCCCCCCAAAAAAATAAAATAAAAAAATAAACATAGGCAGGAGAGGATACACTACTCTTTGACTTCTACCGGTCCATAATTTACTACGGCTACCTCCAAAATTTGAAGCTGGTGTATGTTCTGGAAACGATGAAAGCTTCAAGGTATTAATCCCCGTTACCAGGGTCAAATGGTTGGCCCTGTACCCCACTCTGTCATATATGGCTCCATCAGGGCCGGATTTACCAATGGGCAACGTGGGCAGCTGCCCACGGGCCTCCACAACAAGGGGCCTCCACATACTTCATGAAAAAATATATATATAAGGGGAAATTTGAAGAAAAAAAATTAAATGTAGGCTGACAAATATCATCAATCAAAATCATATTGCGCGCGGCTTACGCCATGCATACGCTTCCATTTCGCATCCAAGAACCCTTAATTATTGGAAAAAATCCAATACCCCTCCCCTAACACACCTCCCCCAGGACGGCGATCACTGGAGGGGGGGGGGCCTCCACCACTGAAGGTGCCCATGGGCCTCCACATGTCTAAATCCGGCCCTGGGCTCCATGCTAGTGTCCGAATCCCAAGAACTCCCACCCACACCCACCCCCACCCACTGACCCACCCCCAACACACATACCCTTTGTTCGGTGTTGTTTTACTATGTATATACATGTCTCACATAAATCCCAGCAAACCCTTTTTTGAACCATGATAAACATTTATCGAATATGGTATGCCTGTGTGACAAGAGAAAAACGTGACTGCTTACGTCAGCGCTAACCACTGGGGGTACACTTTATTCCACTCAAGTATAACGATAAAGTTACCCAGCTAGCTATCCTACGGAATGTTCAGTTACTTGATAATATGCAAC
>KN889470.1:0-15962 GCA_000934455.1 Apostichopus parvimensis | reverse complement strand
TTTGATGTTTTTAAGAGATCCGTGTGTTTAACTGAGGTTGTCACAACAAACTATAATGAAGCATTATTATAACATACTTTCATGTTATTAGGATGAATGCTATGCAAGCAAACATTAAAGGGAGAATGGTGTAGTAATGCATTTTGAGGTGATGGTCAAGGGAGGGGGAGGGGGGAGGTGGGGCGGGGGTGTACATTAATATATGACATGATTAAAAGGACCCTACTCAATGCTTGTGTTACTAGTTTATCTTTCATTGATTGAAGGATCTCTAAAGAATCATTTGTGGTGATTTTTATGGCAATCAGTTGTAGCAAACAAGTTAAATTAAGGTGAAAACTTCTAGATCATAGCCACATTAGTCACTAAGGCTAAGTCAATAAGAAATTAAACAGTAGCATTGAGTACCTGCAAGGGGATTACACAGGGAATCCTAATATTAAATTATTTTGTTTGCTCTTTGAATTAATAGCATAGTAAATTTTACAAAAATTTCTTGCCAAAAGCCGTTTTCTTGATCATTTAATTATGTGAAAGTTATGTTACATTTGTTTGCACAAGGAATGATTATCAGCAATGCAGGGAATCTTTTTTTCTTGGTTCTGGTGTGGCAGAGACAAATACTACACAAGATGGGAAAAGCTACCTACGCAATATGGCAAAATTGCAACACTATACATATATATATGGCACAATTTAGTACTAAATGGAGACAAAACTGCTGCAGTGAATTGGAAGACTTTCTACACAAATTAAAAGGGTGCTTAAAAAGGATGCTTAGTGTACCATCTGTGGTAAACAGAGGAACTTTTACCATATAATGATCAAGAAAAGTTTACACACTTTACATATAAAAATCTAAACACAAAATAATTCCCTGCATTGCTCACTTGGTTTCTGTTTATGATTTAGACACAGGAAAAGAATTGTCTAGAAAGTAGAGTGAGTTGACTTGAGCTCTAAGTAAAATAAACTCTGGCACATCGTGGGGTGTCTTCAATCCATTACTGACAAAGTGAATGCTTAATGAATGCACATGAAAGTGTTTAAAGACTGAATGCCAGAAATTTGTCATTTTTACCATCTTTTCAAAATATAATTTTCCGTCATTATTTCTTTACGAATGGACCTTTCTTTAAGTTAATGGCTGCAACAGTTTTTTTTGGAGGGGGAGGGGTGAGGGGGAAAGAGTAGGTGAGGTTAACCATATTTTGTGGTATGTTCATGTTTCATCTTATACTGAAATATCTGCTTTTTCATTAGTTGATAAACTTTCATTAGTAATTTCATATTTTACTCAAAGACCTCTTTTTGTTGTTGGCTGTTCAGTCATCACATTTCATATAGGAAATATAAGATATATTGATGTTGTATGTTACAAATACAGTATTTCCGTAACTTATCTTTGCAAAATATTTCAGTGACCTTTTCAGAATTTGTGTCAATTCCAGATATTTCTTTACAATGTTATCTCCTGTTTCTGCAGATTCTTACCAAAACTATGACATGTAAACTTGAATGGGCTGGTGGTTTTGCCATGGTAGCATTTGCATAAATCATGCAAATGAGCACAAAATATTCATCAGTTTGTTGTAGTCGTATCTTGAAAGATGAATAACACAAAAATGTCCTTTCATTACATCCATGGAATGATGCTGTTTCATAACGGGTGTACCGTATAACATATTTACTGTGTCATGATCTGTCGTTAGTAGACCTACATTGTTGTAAAATATGTCAACGCTGTAAATGTAACGTTTTTATAAAACATACTAACATAACAATGATTACTGTAGTAACCTTGTTGTTCATGCAGATAATAGTATGAGAATATTTGTGTTAAGAACTAGGACATGTTTGTTTGGTTTTTTCTTCTTTCAATTGCATTTCAGTCTTTTCAGATATTTTTCACTGCATCTATCATCTTTTCGTATATATATCTATATATACATACTTGCTGTACAAATCTGTCAATAAACATTTGTTTATCTTATACATTTGCTTTGACTAGCTGTTTGCTCTCCTGCCCTGGCTTTCTCATCCAGCTTGTGTAATATCATGTTACCCATTATCATTCCCCCTTAATTATTCCACAGCATATCAAAAGAATACAATTTTTACACAATTTTGTTCAAACAAAGAAGGACATTCATTAGAAAGTGTTGGCGACACTGTTGGGTACAAGTTATTTAATCTGTGGAGAGTGAAAAGCAATTGGTGCAGTCGATGGAAAACGTCAGTCTTGGGGAATAATGAACGACAGTGTCTAAATGTATTTTGGGAGGACGACATTGTCTAAATGTATTTTGGGAGGGATGTATGTGTGTGGGGGGGGGGGGGGGGATCTATATACCATAACGGTATGTGCCTAGCATTTCCACATAACCATAGATGTACTTGCTCCAGTATGTAGTTGGTATTTAACAAATTGACGGCGCTGTTTCAAAATTCCGCTTCCATGAAAGGAATCTTAAATGTCTTCTGCAGCGGAAGCGTTATGGAGTAGCATCGAGCATGACCCTTCCTCCAATCTTCGGACAGAGATTCGCATTTGAAGTTACTGTAGAAATCACCGTGAACTCGTTCTTTTGATAGTATGTTTTTTCTTTTTATATCAAACATTAAGTTTACCTTTTTTTCACTATGTTGAGGTCTATGTAATGAAGAAACACTTTCATAAGGCTCATTCCAAACTGTTAATGTTATTGTCGTCGTGAAACTGGTTAACTAGTAAGCAATCATTGCGCCTCACTGTTAGTTTTGTGTGACTGTGCTACTCGGGCAAGAAAAGTAAGAAAAACTTTGAAAACTAAACTAGGCCTAACTAGCGTACGATTAGCGGGATAAGAAGTCTGCATAAAGTTCTCTACTATAAAAAGCAAAGCCAAAATGCTGGAAAGTTGAGCTTAATTTCAAATAGGCGGCCTCATGCATGCACACTTGAGGACTAACTGCGGGACATTTAATATATTTCTGCCATAGAATAATAAACAAGAAATTTTCTATTGTATTAGCCTAATTCGTTTTACCAGTCATTGGCCTAAGCAATTGCAGAAAAAGTAACGTAATAAAAGTGAACAAAAGATACAAGTTAGATCACAATCCAGCAAAGGTGTGTTGTTTTTATTGGTTCCCTGCAACCAGAACTTGGTCTAGCCTACTGTAAATAGTTCTTCTTTTTTTTTGTTCTAGAATTTTGTAAGCTAAACAGTTTGTGATGGAAAGTATAAAATATGTTAATTATCCAGTCAACTGCAGAAAACATTCTGATTGGCATTGAGTCCCAGCAATTTTTGAAGGATGCTTATTTTTGTTTCATCCAGCCTAGTATAATAGTGTTAAATTTTTTATCCCAAACCAGGGATTAACTACAGTAGCATTTTCTTCTCACATTCTCAGTCTAAGGATCTTTGAAACAGGAAAAAGTTCAAGAAGATTCACTATGAATAGTGATACAGGAGATTGGAGTGGCAGATGGAAGCACATTAGAAAGCTTTTAGAAAGATCTGGACCTTTTGCTCATCCGGACTTTGAAGGAAGTCCTGATGTAAGTTTGTGTTGTAACTGGTTTTACCTGATGATTTTTCTTCACATTAATTAGTTATATCAAAGCTGATTCATTTCAGGTAGTGTGTTTACAGCAACAAGGCTGCCATTTTAGTGGTCCTTGCTATTATCTGCCACTTTAGTGGGAAAACTGATTAACTTGGGGGAAAAAAAGAATTGCTTCCAAATACAGAGTAGAGGAGATTCTGTTTAGTAATATACTGCTCAATAAGTTACCTTCATTTTACTGTTATCCTTTGTACATAAAAGGTATATTTGTACTTGTTTCTGGGAGAGTGGAAGGTCTCTGACAAAACCTTGAACATGGATTAGAAAGTTGAAAACTTCTATAGAAGCTTTCTTGCGTGTGAACCACAACAGAGACTCTGGAAGCAACACTTCTTCATAAATGTCTCATAGAATGTTTTTCCAAGTAGCTTTATTTTCATGACAGACCCTCCATCTCACCCCCTCACGATGGGTAACGCTTACCTGTTTTCTTCAGTAAAATTGAGACTATAATTGACTGCTGAAATACAATGACTGACATCACAATGTGTTAATGTACCCATACAATCCCTTTTTGCATTTTGCATATATATTAGCTTCCTCAAATATGTATTAAAGTATCCATAATAACTTGTTGAAAACTTGGTCTTAGTTTTGGTTGTTTGAACAGTGAAATTGGTTGTCTGAAAGAAAGGTAGCAAACTAAAACAAAGAATAACCAATTGAGAAAAGTAGAGCACATGTTTTCGGCAAGTAAAACTCCTGTTTGGGTGGATCATAGGGCTACCACTACTTCTGTATTAAGTCAGTATCTCCAAATGGATGTAAGGTGATATTAATTTATCATTTTACCTCTTTGGGGATATTTAGTTACAATGCAATCTGAAATTGATGTCAACAACTAGTCGTCAGCCGGACGACCGACAAAGCAGATTTTGGTTTTCCGACAGGACGACGACAATTCAAAATTTGCCCTCGTATTGGCAAATACAGGATATGCAAAGTTGGAGAGTATATGATGAACAATGATATTAACATAGTATTGCTAATTTGTGTGTGACTTACTCTTATTTGTGTATTTCTTCCATAGATTTTAGAATTCATGCTGAGTACATGTAAAGTATTGGTAATAGGAGCTGGTGGCTTAGGTTGTGAAATCCTGAAAGGCTTGGTAAGTTGTGTTTAGTCTACAATTATTGTTAAATTTGAACTACAGTGGGCTATAAACACAAGAGAATCTTGATAGAGGTAATGGTTGTGCAAATGAACCAGTTTTGATGAGTTTAAAATGTTTTCTCTTGAAGTAAATTCATTGTGTCTCGCAGTCATTAATTTAATTAAATAGAATAATTAAAAAATGTAATTGATAATAAAATTATAGAATTGAAATAAATAATTTTATATAATAATTATAATTAATAATTAAATTAATAATTAAAAATAATATAATTAAATAATTATAAAGTTTCATCTGGTTCATCCTGTCCAAGTTGAAATGATCGTTTCAAAAGAATCTCCAATTTGTTAATGTGCTTAATAGTATTTAACATTTTTTTTTCATAATTAAGCTATTAATTGTTCTGTTGCCATACACCAGAATAAACCATAAACAAGCATAAACATTATGATTTCTTCTTTTGCTCTTCAGGCATTATCTGGGTTTAGGAATATTGATGTTATCGACATGGATACCATAGATCTATCTAATTTAAACAGACAATTTCTTTTCAGGTAAGTTATTGATTTTGAAATGTGTTTGCTATTTCAGTTGTTGCAACAGTTCTGTATTTGAAGATAGGGGACAACATTTGATGCTGTTCTGCAAACATAAAACCAGGGAAATTATTGTATTCCCTGGTTTTCTGTCTTATTCTTAAATATGTTATGTTTTTGTTTCATTTCTGTTTTATTTCTGTTTTATTTTTAGTAATATATTTTTCTATTACATGATCGTTTGTGGTGTTTAGAGAAATCTTTATAAATTTTGGTCAACATTAAAATTTTATGCGTCAGTTTGCTAGTAATCATGATATACTTTCAACACAAATTATGTGAATCTGTTGATGTATTTTTCCCTCTTTCATCGAAACCTTCATAATTATCTGTTTACTTTATTCTTTCTTTTTGATTCTTTTCCTTCCTTTTTTTTTCCTTTCCTTTCTTAGGCTGAAAGATATTTCAAGAGACAAAGCTACAGTGGCTGCAGAGTTTATCAACAATCGGGTCCCTGGATGTAATGTTACACCGTATCCTCTCAAGAGCAAAGAGTCAACATTTTTTACACTTAAGATAAATGCCTCAGGTTCTTAGTAGAAGCTTAGTTTCAGGAATAGTGTTAGAAGATCTGTAAATTCGAAAATTAAATTGAAAACATTTTTGGTGTATTCTTTACCTCTTTGGTTTGGTTACATTGTCAGTTGGTTTTTAATAAATCTATTAGATATGTGCAACTTCAAGGTGTGAAATAGTTCATCTACAATGTTTAGTGAAAATGTAAGACATTTCCATTCAGGAGCATCTGCATAGCCCGGGGTTTTGGGGGGGGGGGAGGTGGTTTCAAAGTAGCAAAAGAATGAAGTTGAGCAGGACTGTGCTATCTCAAAACAAATACAGTATGGTAATAACTGTTCGAATTTGAGGGTAAACTGGTTGATCCTTTTATTATGAGCCAGTATACTGGTTAACTCTTTGGACGGTTAACTGGTTGCACCTCTCACCACCCCCTCTGGGTTTTTTTTCTGCAGATACCCCTAGATTTTACTATTCCAAATCATGTTTCTCTATATTTTTTATCTACTATTTCTTTCCCATTTAGGTCAAATAATTATTGTCAACCAATATATCTAAGTAACCATCTAGGTTTACAGAATCATAATTTGATTTATGGTTTTGCTTGTTTCTTTTTGGATTTCTTTCCTTAACCATGGTATCAGTCACTTCAAAAAGATACAAGATTACGACCAGTCTTTTTACAGAAGTAAGTATCCTTGCTGTGATCCGTGGCAGTGATGTTCAGTCACTATGCAGCGTTTGCTATAACTAGCATACATATATACTTAAGTGTGTAAGTTAAATACTTGCATAAACATAGGTATCCGCCCTATGTTTGCAATGTTTCAGCCCCCAGATAAAAATGGCAACATTTATTGTCCAATGACTATGGTAGTGCACACAGAAAGCTCTGACTGACAGACTGACTGACTGACCCACTCACTGACTAACTCAATATAAGTAAACTGTGTGAACATTTAACTAATCAGTTTGTTTGTAGTCAGCAAATTGTGTAGTCAGCAAATAGTGCAGTCATAGTGAATAGTCAACATAGTGTGTAGTCATAGTGAATAGTCAACAAAGTGTGTAGTCATAGTGTATAGTCAACAAAGTGTAGTCAGCAAAGTGTGTGTAGTCATATTGAACCATATGACAACCCTGAACTTTGAACCCAAACTAATGTATGTACAGATCTTTAAGTGCTATTGAAGCATTATGTAAAATCTTACCAACTTTGGCAAAAAACAATCAAAAATTTAAATATTAGGGCCAAGAACAATGTAGTAATATCCTTACAAGTCCCTTGACTTATATGTGATTGTTTGTTCAATTTGTCTGCTTGTTTGTTTTTCATCAGAGTTTCACATCGTCATTTGTGGTCTGGATTCTGTGATAGCTAGAAGGTGGATCAATGGAATGTTGGTAAGTTATGTGGACCAAGTTTGGCCGACCAGAATACAGGACAAAGTTCGTCCATACTTGTCGTGGTGAAATTCTTCACACCCTGAGGAATAAAATTCTAAGTTGAAGGTTTTCTCAAAGATTAGATTTATGGAAGCAGAATAGTTCAGAAACCATACTTTACAAAGAATGTGGATAATTTATAATTAGCCTTTCTGTAGTTTATTTTAAAATATGAAGTATAGAATATTAATACATCAAAGTAATGAGACACATTGATCAGTGGAACATGTTGAGTGTATTTGCCACTTATAAACATATGTAGAATAATGGTAAAAACAGTTACCTCCCCCCCCCCCCCCCCCAGCCCAACTTCTATGCTCCTTGCCCTTTTCATCCCCAGTGTTGTTTCAGTGGTTTTTGGTTTCATAATTATAAAGCTCCGTCCTAATTAGACCATTGTCTTAACCTCTCAATTTTTGTTCCTTTATTAGATTATCAATTTAATAGCATTAAGACAAAAGTGAGATTAATAGTTAATTGATTAATATGATCGAGGTTTGTTTTTAATTACTCTTGCATCTTTCACATACATAATTCATCTTATGGTTTATTACCTTCGTCCATTTGTGTTTGTTAGAAGACATAACCGTAATTGTGTAGTAATGGGACTATACTAACTAGATAATTATTACTGTCTCCTATCTTGAAGAGATAGTAAATATTAAACTTTTTTCTATTGATTTACCCTGACAGCTGAGTTTACTGAACTATGAGGATGATGTGTTGGACCCTACCACCATCATACCCATGATAGATGGAGGCACAGAGGGCTTTAAGGGTAATGCAAGGGTCATACTACCTGGTATGACGGCCTGTATTGACTGTACATTAGACCTATTCCCACCTCAGGTAAGGGGTACTCCTAGATTGTTATATTTGTTTTGCATATTAGCCAAATAGTGGCAGGATTCATTGAAGTGAAGAGTTGCGAATTATGTTGTTACATGAATCACTCTGTGTATGTTTTGCTGGGTGAATTCTTTGTTGCAAAGAGAGTTGAAAGATGGTGAATAGTAAGTAAATAAATTAGATAAGTGAGTACTAAGATATTATCAGGAGTAGTCTATATAATACTGCAACTTTTACTATTCAGCCCCCCCCCCCCAAAGAAAAAAAACCCCACCTACCTGAAATTTAGCCGAATGACCCTATCAGAGGCCCTGACAGTAACTTCTTTTTAATATTCAGCAGAAACCTCCAACTCACCTCCATATTACCCTAGTCTCTTGCAGTATTTACCCTTATGAAACAAGTTTAGACACTACAACTTTCACTAAGGGGATCAGAGTTTACACTGTGCACAATTTTTCTCAGTGAGAATAAATTTTGTTTTATATGAAAGATTTTGTATCCATGTGACCATTTATGAACTTATGTGGCTATTTATTTATTTTATTTTTTTTGTGAATGGTTCACTTGATACATTCAATATGATCCTCTTAGATAAATTCAGCTATTATTTATATATATAGATATTTGTCTTTGTGAATGGACTCAATCTTGAGTTGTAATATTTTCTGTTTCTCACTCCAGGTTAATTTCCCTATGTGTACTATCGCACACACACCTCGTCTGCCTGAACATTGCATAGAGTATGTCAAGGTCCTACTCTGGCCACAGGAGCACCCCTTTGGTGGTGAGTTCTCCCTTTCACATCGCCTCTGGGAAAATAATCTTTTGAAAACGTGTAGCAACTTTTTAATGTGCTTAGATTTGGAGCCAATACTAGTGACTTTAAAAACAGATGGACATATCCTTTGAAAAATATGATATTACTTGAGATGGTGGGACAAAATAGAATGATCGGATGGTGATAATATACTTTGGCCTTTACAGAATTGAGCTAAGTATATTTCACTCGTCCATCTATTTAGAGAATGTTGGTATCGATGGTGACGATCCAACTCACGTTCAGTGGATCTTTGAGAAGGCACAAGACCGAGCTGATCAGTATGGTATTAAAGGAGTGACCTACAGGCTGACCCAGGGTGAGTTTAACTCCTCTTTTAGGGCATCTGCTTGTCTTTGCAACATAATGTTAACGAATGTACAAGATCTGAGCAACGGATGTATTCATACTCTGTTGCAAAAAAATCCCGCTGCTCATTTGATCCATTTAGCTACAAATTTTTTTTTATCGGGAAAGTATTTCAACTTAGAAGGTAATGTTCATTTCAAAGTTGAAGCCCATTTCGTGAAAGTGCGATATAAATATCTTTCACATTCCTGGTTCCTTTAGGTGTCGTTAAACGAATCATACCTGCGGTCGCATCCACGAATGCCGTCGTAGCCGCCCAGTGTGTGACGGAAGCTTTCAAATTAGCATCCAGGTTTGTTATCTTTCCAAAAATTTATCATCATGTGTTTACTTCCTAAAGACTGAGCTTGTTAAAATAAAATTGATATCACGATGCAAGAAATAATTTACTCATCTAAAGCATGTTTTATGTATGTATGTGTGTATGTATGTATGTGTGTATGTGTGTATGTGTGCGTTTGTTTTGTATTCTGACCGAGGACTTGAACAAAGGAATTCCAGGTCCTCGGTTGTGATTTCTAAAGAATCACCACGTCCTCGGAAGAATTCTATTATATGGGGTACTGTTAAGGTTAGGGTACATGGATTTGAACAATGGAAAATACAATGGGGTCCTCGGTCTGAATGTAACACAAACGTGTGTGTGCGTGTATGTGTGTGTATGTATGCATGTCTGTATTGACGGAGGCTACAATTTGAATTCACAAATTCACTGTACACAGGAGATCCTTTGAATAGGTAGCCTCAAGCAGCCTCTGTGCTTAAAGTGGTTCTGTGTATACTCAGATTACTAACATCACAAAATTTAAAAGTTTGAAAAGAGCAAAGAAAGTGATTGCTGAAACAGGATTTAATCTATTTATTTAAAGGTTTAAATTTGGACTTTTGTTGTGGATTATCTGCATCTAATATTCCTGATCTTCGAGGGTTTTGTTTGGTTTTTCTTTTATCAGCTGTTGCAACCCTCTTAACAATTACATGGTATTCAATGATGCAGACGGACTTTACACCTACACCTATGAAGCCGAGAGAAAGGTTAGTTGAACAACCATCATAGTTCCATTAAATCTTCTTAAATACTTGTGTCGTGGTCGGTAAATTTGATCAGCAATTAATTTCTGACATCTGGTGGAATTTTGTTAGCATGATTTAGAAGTTTATGTTAAAGAAAGGGTTTTTAGTAGAATTAACATGGAATTCATTTCTTTATTGATTGATTGAAAGATTGATCAATCAGTTGATCGATCAATTCATCTATCAATCCATCAATAAAACAATCAATGAATCAATCAATGTGAATAAGCACAGCAGTTAGGTTAAAAATAGAAAATGCAGTTGAAAATAGGAATTTCAGATAAAGGTTTTCTGCCCCCTAAGTACCCACCCACTTTAATACCCAGCATAGATATGAGAACATTCAATGAGAGTATATCTGCAACCTGAACTAATAACAGAAGTTCATTTTCTTTAAGTTAAAAAATCCTCATGTGGACCATTCTGGATGTACACATGTATCAAGTGTATTAAAATTACATCACCATTTACCAATTATCATCATTGTTTTCTTTGCCTTCACATTGCCAGATAAAGGAAAGAAAACTAATTAAATAAATCACCTTCCACTGCATCTCATTAGTTGAACTAAAAGCTAACAGCCATGAAGAACAAAAGCAAAATGGAATTAAAAAACAAAAGCAAAGGTTTTCAAATAATTGATTAAAAGATAATGAGTGCTGCATGTTATTGATGTAACAGTTAGCCATAGGTTTTCACAAACTGCACTGAATATTTTTATATATTTCAGGATGATTGCCTGGCCTGCAGTCAAGTTCCACAATCTCTCTCCTTCAAGAAGGATGCCGTTCTACAAGATTTGGTCGACCATCTGAAGAATAGCGTCACCTTGTAAGTTTCATCCAGTCTGTAATTCTCATCTGGACTCTGCATGACTTACCTGGTTTTCCAGGTTTACCTGGTATCCTGGTCAGGCTGTTTCAATGTTAAATTGTTGCAAATGATGTCAGTGAAGAAAAAGCAACTATAAACATTTATGTGACACTCTCCTCTTTACCCAATCCTTACCAGAAAAGTAGAAGTATATACTCCAGTTTGTCTAAACTTTGCTGGAATTATCTAAATTTGTAATCATTTAATTCAGCGAAGTGGGGTCATTCCTGCCATTTCTTTGGGGCTGCGAGGCAAAGATTGAGGGTGGGGGAAAATGTTAGGGGAGGTGAAAGGAAGAGGGATGGGGTAAAAGGCTGGCCTCTAATTTCTTCCCCCTTGACTACAGTTTAAGTGGTGACAACATTATAATTATAATCCTGTACCAACCTCTGATGCTTTTTACATTTTTCATAACTGATATATAATAATAATTACCTCTTCCAGACAAATGAGACAGCCGGGTATAACAGCAACTGTGAATGGAAAGAATAAAACATTGTATATGCAAAGTGTTGAAGCCATCAGGAAAAGAACAAAAGATAATTTACCAAAGAGACTATCAGGTGAGAGAACCCTCCTCCCCTCCCCTCCCCCCCCGTCCCCTGCCCACCCCTCCCACATCGATATCCTCAAGAGTTAAGAGACCCAGGGTGTCTGAAAAAAAGGTATAATAGCTTAACCTGGAAAGCTTTTCTTCCCAGATGTGGAATTTTTCAATTAAGTTCTGTTAAACAGACATACTTGATGAAACTGGGTTAGTAATGGAAAAACAAGTTAAAATGTTGGTATAGCTGCCAGTTATTATTTGATTTGAGAAGATGAACAGTGAAAGGTAACAGGTAACAACTTACCTAGCAACAAGCATCATGTATGTTTGGTATACTGAGTTCAATACAAATTGTAAGCCTAGGCCTAACTTTATTATAAATGAGCTGCTTTATACAATTCAAGAGGGCATGCAGTAAGAGGGATTTTTGGTGAGAATAACAAGAAAAATCTTACCTATATCTGTTGGTGGAATGAGGTGGATGTCATTTTATTTAATCATTCGTCCTTTACAATTGTTAGATGTTGGTGAGTATCGTAGAAATGAAAGTTCTTTGCATAAACTTGCTTTCAGATGACCTTTGACATTTATGTCTTCATAATCTCCTCAGCTGAGCCTATAGTACCTAAATGACATCAAAGACGTCATCCTGCTATATACTTTAACTTGATGTTCTTTTATTCCTTCTCAGAGCTCGGCTTAACTGATGGCCAAGAACTAGTCGTTGCTGACGAAACTACACCTAATGCCCTCATCTTCAAGTTAAAGTACGAAACTTAAAACGGTCGAGGAGAGCTTAGCCCCACTGATTGTCATGCATGCTGTCAAATGAAGTATGCACAATTTATTCTGCCAAAGACCATGACAAAAGAAAACTCTGTATTAAAGGTCTTGTGCACTCATTCCTGGTTGTCTAGCTTAGATTCAAATGGTCTGTGCTGATGTGTAACATAGGTCTAAATACATGCGACCAGTGACCTGTATGCCTTAAAAAGTAGAGCGACGTGAGAATAACTAGTGGATGACTTTATTTGTAGAGACCAGAACGAGCTTAAACATTGTGCTTTTACTATACCATGGAGCAGGGGTTATCAACATATGAGGGTCTAAGCGAAACACTGGAGTGCGGCAAAGGGCCAGAGAAGACCAAAATATCATAATATGAGGAATGTGCACGGTTGGGTAGTATGGTGTTCAAGTCTAGATTCCTTAAAGGGACACCTTCAAGGGACACCCTCAAGTGCAAAATTGTGAGACGATTTTCACTTCGAGGGTGGGACTGAAATCTTCCGCTGGTCTGATCTGGCCAGTAGCCCTGCCATAGAGTGAAGATCTTTTATAAAAAGAACTTCCACACAGTCCCTCAATTTGTTTCGTAAAGGACTGTTGTATAAATTGACTATTTAAGTGATTGTTAACATTAGAGGCACAATCACATTAATCATGGACCCGTAATCATATTCATTTTGTAACATGACAGTTACCTGTCCAAAACATTTGAAATGTGACCCTATTTGAGTATTTGAGATATATTAGAGAGAACTGGAGAATATTTAAATATTACGGTGTGCACTTCTTCAAGGTTGCTTCTTTTGTATCGTGAAAGGTGAAATCTTGTATGAAATATCAGAAACTTGACCAGCATATTCAAAATACCATATGTTTGGAAGAATTTTCTGTGGAAGGTACTTGGTTCGTGCAGAAAAAAGAAAGTGGAAGGCCATTCTTGTACCAGAAGTCAGATTGTAATCTTCAACCTGTTCGGTGCAGGTGGCGATTGTCCTGTAGAATTTTTTTTTTTACAGAATATACAAAAATCAGTCTTAAAACATAAATTGTCCAAAATTGTTAAAGTTTGTGAGAATTGAACAGGATTTTGTTCTGTTGTAAATAAGGAGCCATTCTTGTTACAAGTTTGATCCTCAATAGAACCCAAATTTGTATTGGATATCTTTAACATTAATTAAGTGGCCTGTATTGAATTGTCGGTATATTAAAGAGAAGAAACAAAGGTTTTGTTACTTCTGGAATCCAGGAAGATTCAAACAGATTAAGTTTATTTCAGAGAGCACTACTCACTTACATGTCTCTGTGTCATACATGAACACACTAATGAACTACCTTATGTTGTAAAACCTGGTGAACCATTTAACAACATATCCTTCCTGCCAGTACTGAAAACGTCCTCATACCATGCATGTTTTATTACATCTCTGTCAAATGTGATAAATTTATGATAAAATGACCGACTTGAATAAAAGACAGATGCAAAGCGTATTACAGTTTTCATGAAAGTTTATTTTGAGTCTATTTCTGTAAGCCAGTTGACTTATGTTCATACATTAGCAGTGATGTCATACAAATAGTAACAGAACAGCAAAAAGGTCTAAATACTGACGTATTTGATTTCTTTGTGATGTAATCATTTAAACAAGAGGATTTCATAAAGATACAAATACATATCAGTTATACCTTCAACTTAAATATTGAATCATACTTGTGAAACAAGGAAGTATTTTGTCTTTACAGATGGTAATATGTGCTTACATATATAATCCCATCAACCATAACATGACTGTGTAGATTTCCAGAAAAGAAAGGCTACATTTGAGGTGGTGCTCTTCATTACCAATTCTGGCAATTCATAAGTGACACATGACACAGAATTCTTTTCTTGTCTATGTGTGTCTCTCTTTGATACTTAAAATTTAGAATGACAGCCTTACCACACTATAGAATTGATAGACAGTGGCATATATCAAGGAGCTACCTGGCACCGGTAAAGCAATAGAAATAGGCACCCAAGCCCCTGGTTGATGGTTCAGGGCAGAATTGGTTATATTTGGCAACTCTAGATGCCCAGATATGGCTCCCCCAGGCTTCTCTTTGGAGGACTGGGTTTTGCTTGAATTCCAAATTTGGTGGGTATCGGTAGAAAACCAAACTAACTGTATTGAACAGTATTAAAGACATAAGAAACTCAATGAAATCGTCTGATATTAAAACTTGTTTTCAGCCGATGGTGGTAATATTCTTCTTATGCATCACTGTTTTAGTAGTAATTTCAGTATCTAATTATACTTACCTCTTGACCTCCCCACCCCCCCCCACCTTTCAAGCCCACTCCCAAAGGCAAAAAATCCTGGATCCACTATGGAACAGCCTCAGCAACCTATTCATGACATTAAAAGCATATCAGTAGCCGCAGTACTGACAGCAATGCGACGATTGGATGGAGCATGTGGCTTCAACGGATTTTCATGGTGATTTCAATAGTGGAGAGATCCGGGTTGGCATATTAGTTGCATTGGTGAAAAATTGACTGATAAGTTTTACAGCTTTATAGCATTGGAAAACAATGTATAACAATATATGTCATATTTACAAGCTCTGAATAATAGACATTTAAGCTATTGTCTTCATTATGACTTTTAGCTGAAGGATTGTTTGTGTTTCATAACCAGAGCCTTCTTCTTAATGGATTTACTCAAGTTACTTATCTATTGCTCTGTTAAACTGTAAGAACTCTACAATGATGTTCTTTTTGTATGCACAAGTAGGCTAGGTTATGCACATCTGCTATGCAAGTGTGTGATGACCATACTGCTACATAAGGATACAAAAAGACTCCAAACGTTTCTCGATCTTTTCTTCCAGTTAGGATTGATGTGCTATCAGAGTCAAATCAATATTTCACATTGAATTTGCATTGATCATCTTATTGTGATTGCGGTTGCAACAACCAGAACACTTGCCAAGCAAGATATTCTGTCAACCTTGTTACTCACAATATTGTTGTTTAATAACACGATGCAACCCCTTCTCCTCCTCCTCAGTATAGAGTACCCAGAGTCATAACATTCTCGTCTTCATAATCGACCAATCAGAATGAAGTTATTGTTTGTCATAATGTTCTTCTACCTTCTCTGGGATCAGCTATGCTTCCTCACAGACCGATCACAGTTTTGGCACTCTGGCAGCAATCTTAGCTAGTCAGCTGTGACAACTTTCAGTATGTGTGTCATCCAACGTGGTCACCTTTTACGATTCTTACTGACCACTGTCCATTCATCAGCCCCTTTCTGACCTGCGGGAGTAGAAGGTAACAAGAACTGATATCAAAGTGTTTGTAAAACTGTG
>KN889469.1:28548-41528 GCA_000934455.1 Apostichopus parvimensis | reverse complement strand
GGGGGGGGGGCGGGTAGATGTATGGTCACAGCATGAAAGAAATTATAAAATTCAAAGGTGTTCCAATTCTACGGTGGCGTAATAAGGGCATATGGGATGAAGGGAGTCCTCAAATCTCAAAATTTGGAATTTTTATCTCAAAATGTGGACTTTTTATCTCAAAATGAGGACATTTTACCTCAAACATTTTGATATAAAAGGCACAATTTTGACTTTAAAAATAAAACGTTTGAGATAAAAAGTCAAACTTTTGACCCTCTTTGTCTCTCTACATTTTATCTCCTACCTCTCCTCTTCTCCATGTTGGTTTTTTTCTTCTCTCCATCACTTGTCTACTAATCCCCTTACATCTATCACTTTTGTGTTCACCTTGCCCATTAACCTGTCTGTGCGTGTATTTGTCCCCTCTGTTACTGTTACTTGTCATTCAAGAAGATCCTGCTAGGATCGAAACGTCAGGCCAACTTACTTTTGCTCAAGATTAGAAGTCAAAAGTTTGAGATTTGAAGACCCCTTTTTCTCTCCTATGTCCATATTGAGCCACCATACAATTCCACTTGTTTCAAAGATTGATTCCCTAATACATGGAAAATGAAATTAGATTATTGTCATATTTTCTGCATCGCTTCATACGTTAAAGAAGTAGATTTTTACAATTCCTCCTTAAATTGTATTATCAGAGCACCGATACGGGTTTCTTATTGGGGGGGGGGGGGGGCTAGACAGCCCGATGCCAAGAGTTGTCAAAATTCACAGACTTTACATATTAAAAAATGGTCTATTTGGAATTCATTGCTTTAATATTTGCCCTGTATTATCTGTGGTACAAAATAATTACAAAAGATACAAAATATTTACGATACAATGTCACTGTTTACAGAAAAAAGGAACACCTCCGCAACCTACCAACAGGCTGGAAGAATACTGCCAAAGAATCCACTGTCGTATACAACCATCAAACATTGGTAACTAAAGGGTGCAACTTCAAGTTTTGTAGCCCCTTCTTGTCAATCGCCTGATAGACTATTGGACTCATTCAGAATGATATTTAATGAGGAGAACCCCTTTGAATATGAAACTCTGAATGCCTCATCCATCCCTTTCCCCTCCCTATCGGGTATCTTATTTTCTTTGATCGTTAAGGGGTGCTTCCGCGAGATTTAGATTAGCACTTTCATTCCCTTAACATTTTCATTCCCACACAAACATACACATTTCAAACCAGTGAGAATAGACTTAACAGTTTCATTAACTTAATACTTTTTATTCCCACACAAGCACACACATTTGAAACCACTGAGGTTAGACTTAACAGTTTCATTAACTTAACAGTTTCATTCCGACAAAAACACAAATTTCAAACCAGTGAGGTTTAGCTTAACACTTCCATTCCCACCCAAGCACATGCATTCCAAACCAGCGAGGTTAGGCTTAACGGTTTAATTCACTTAACACTTTAGTTCTCATAAAAACAAACATGTATTAAACCAATGAGGATTAGCTGAAAAATTTCATTCCCACGCAAACACACATATTTCCCACCAATCACTTTAAGCTTAACACTTTCATTTTCTCAATTGTAAACCATCCTCCTTATTATAATTGCACATTCTGAATATTTCAATTCTTACATTCAAATTCTAAATAGCACTCTATTTACTCGTCTGCAGATTTCCAACTTTATGACATTGTTGCTCTTACAAAAGAAGTCCAGAAATATAACAAGTCAATGGACTTGAAAACATATTCATTTCATGTGTCAGGTTTTATAATGTTAGCGAGTGTTTTGACCAAGTTCTTTTTAGAAATCGATTTGTGAAAATGTGATACATCATACACAAAGCGAGTATTAAGGAGGTCCCGAAGTTCATAATAATAAGAGAGGCGATATCCGAGGCATGAAACTGAGAATTTGGATAATTCCTAGCGCCACGTATAATTATATTAATAATAAAGTAACGGATGACCTGAATAGAGAGAGAGTGGAATGACGTGGAAGGGGGGGGGGGGTGGCAGGGGGAGTATTTGATGAACTTGTTAGTACATACAGGAATAACTAGAAGACCATAACTTTATGGAGTAAATATTTATGTTGTTAGAGTATTAGCTCTCAGGTCTCACACAAAGTTCCTAATCATAATCTTTGAAGAGGCTGGACAAAGTGGGCGGGGAAGGGGGCACCTTAGTGTGGCAGTGGTAATGTGGAAAACAACGGAAGGAATGATTGTCATACATATAATACTGGTAAATGTGACATTCTAACACTGTTCCAAGTCTTTTTAAATGAATTCGGCATGAATCTTTTATTTATAACTTATTAACCCTTTTCACATTAAAATCAACTTCCAGATCCACTGATTACACTAACGATGGTGACATGATAGTAATTATCCATTGCAAATAGGAGAGAGAGAGAAATAGAAATACGTCATAATGCATGTATGAGCGGAATCTCTTATTAGATCTCATAGGATTCTCAAAGTATACAGCAATGTGAGCAACTTCATGATTGTAGTATAGCACCATTTATAAATACCGCTCCTGTCAAAGAGACTGAACAGAGTAATGAATAAAGGCATTACAAAATGAAGCACCAATGGCTCTGCAATATCGTCGTTGACTTGTTCATGTCTTTATTCTAGTATTTGTAGAATACTTTCTAAATGAATATATCCTTGACAAAGAAGAACATTTCCCATGAACATTTCCTAGCAATGGTGTGGATAATTGGTTGCACGGTATAAACTGCACCTTACCGCAGTTATATACATAAATATATGGGCCTATCCAAAGAATATGCATCTATGAAAAGAAAGAACGCAAGTTCCTTCACATGTATCCTTCACAACGAGAACATTTCCTATGGATATTTGAAAGCAAGTATGTGGATATTTGGGTGGTATGAAGCTATTTACATGCCGGGGACGAATCGTCGCTAGGTCGCTAGCGCCAAATTGGTACACCCAAAACAATAAAAACACCTTCCGTTTAGGGTAATAGCGCCACTAATATACAGTAGCATCGCCGCATGTAGTAGTAGTAACATCGCCTATTTAGGGTAGTAGCGCCAACTTTTTAAAGCAGCATCGTCACTTAGGAGTAGTAGCACCTCCTGTTTAGAGTAGTAGCACCTCCTGTTTAGGGTAGTAACACCTCCTTATTAGAGTAATGGCACCTCCTGTTTAGGGTTATTGTTTTGGGTGTACCGATTTGGCGCGAGCAACCTTCAAGTAGCTGCAAAGCGTATTGTTGTCAGCAGATGGGATAATGCTTCTATGTTTAAATTTATGTGATACGTTACTTTTTCAGTTGCTGCAAAGGTAAAGTGTCTGTATCATTTGTTTCACCTCACACCAAACAGCTGTTTCGGGGGATTATACGTCATACAATAAGACAAAATGGCAGCTCTTCAAATTGGCAGTGACGACGGTTTCACTCGAGATTTCAAAGTCGTTTTTGTAAAATCCAAAATGATGTGAGTTATTAGTTTAGAATAGACATTGTCTAGCACTTATACATGTCTGGTTTTATCCTGAACTTCCCCTTTAATTAACACTACGTTTAAATATATATTATATATTCAACGACTAGTTTGACTCGCTGAATGTGGTTCGCTAGCATCGTTTTGAACAAGGATATCAAGTCTTCACAAGGCGCTACCAGAAGATATACAGACCAAACCCCTACCATGGTACTTAGTAAGGTACACTGTTAATATTTAATAAAATGTAAATTCCTGTAGAATTTTCAAGAAAAAAATCGGGTTTTGATATTTGCATGTACACTTTTGTTATTTTAGCCAACGTTTTATGTACAGCAAGTGGTTTACAACAAAAAGCAGTCTTTTTTCCATCCAATGAAAATGTACAGTAAAATCCTGTAAAATTTTGCAGAATATGTCAGTTTTTTTATATTTACATGTAAAATTCTATGATTTTCACAGAAGTTTATAGTTTACAGAAGAAGTTTGTTTTTGCAATCTAAGGCATGTAATTGGAATTTGAAGAATACTTGTTTTACGAAATGTACCTGAAGTTAAAAACACAGTATCAATATACAATGATATAACAACCTCTATCGTGCAGGAACATTACCGTATGGTAAGGTAAGGAATGAAATTATCAGGTTGATTTTCTCTAAGGTTGTATTCTGCTTCGGTGTTTCATTTCGGCAACATCCCCCCCCCCCCCCGTGAAGGTCATCAAGGAACCTTCCCCAGCGGACGTGTATAACACTCTAAACACGCCCTGGTGAAATAATCCTGGTTACCTCAAAGTGACACTATAGGGGTTAAAAATCTAGCATCCAACCCGCAACCTGGTTAGCCGGCTGTGAATATATATCACTTGCTAACTTGTAACTACATTCCTGGTTGAGTTCAGTGACGTAATCGACATGCTAAATTCGCGGACTTCTTCGTTATAAGCGCAGTGTTGAAAAATTTCACATCAGGGAGACAGAATGGATGCGTTTGTCAAAGAAAAATTAACAGAATGAAATCACACCATAACTGAATGACATAGTGGAAGGTAAAGTTTGTTTTGATGATAGTGATGTAGAAAGGCCTGGCCTATTTTCTTTATATTCAAATATTCAAATACGTGTCATTGTCTTAACAGAAAGTGAGCTAACACTAGTAACAGCGAGGCCTAACAAAATATTACTGTCACCCTCCTTGACCTTGTTTATCTGTTTTTCTATTTAACTTTCAATATTATCACAGCGACCATACAGTAATTTTACAGAAAAAAACTTATATTGCAAGAAAAAAACTGTATAAATTTGATTCATAGACTGTATATCTACCCAGACTATAGTGTTAAATTACAGTCAAAATAAAATAATTTTACAGACAAAGACCCATTCATTGCAAGGAAAAAGCTGTATATATAACATTAAAGACTGTATATTTTACCTACAAGATACAGTAAAAATAACAGTCACCATATAGTTATAATACAGGGAAAAACGCCATATTACCAGAAAAAAAACTGTATAAATAACGTTTTAAGACTGTTTGTTTTACATAGAATATAGCGTGTAAAATAACAGTCGTCATATAGTAATTTTACGGACAAAGACTTTTATAATGCAAGAAAAAAATTATATAAATAACATTATTAGACTGTATATTTTACCTAGATTATCTGCTATTTGAAATGTCAGACAATTCCTGGAAACTCTGCTGCAAGAAAAATTCCTGTTTTTAACAGACTTGTTTTTAACAGTGTACTTTTAATTATATAACGTAGTGCTTAAGTGTCAAAGTAACACAGGACTTGATTTTATTACCCTAACAACTAAATTGTACAGAATGGTGAAAGAACGTGATTGAACGAAAGTTATATTTGATCGAAACATATTAAAAGACGCTATTTTCCCATTTATTGTCTACCTGGGTGCTTTAACTTATTTACATGCTTTTTCTGTTGCCATTCCGTAACACTCTTGAAACATGAAGAAAATGAGTGGCTGGGCAGCCCAACAACCCAATATATAGGCCCAATAAGTACTTGACACGTAAATTCATATACAATCTTGAGTGACATAAATCATATCTAATCAGTTTAAGCGTTTTACAATTTACTTGCAAACAAGAATGTGTTTATTGAGGTTACGGTTAGAATGTATTATTTGCAAGTAAGAGTGAAGTCTATACGCTAAACAGATTGATATTATGTATATATTTCAAGTAAAGTTTTGTGAGAGCTTTCATATGTTTAATGCTTAATGTAAGATAGATGTTGAATATTATTGATTTTTAGATCATATTTTTCGACAAGTGGATGTTTTTTATTTTAACATGAATGCATTTATTAATGTGACGGATAAGATGTATGATTCAGATAATGGTAAACTTACAAGTGAGAATATAGCCTATATGCTAAACAAATTGCTGCATAAAACACCGTTGAGCCTCTGAAAGGGTTTCTCGTTGACTTTTATATTCTCCACTTATATTAAACAAAAGCTACTTCCATATATTCATTGTATGGACCTAGCCCACTTTTTTAAGTCATATGGTCGTATCATGATACCTTTTTTTTCGTTTAAAAATATATCTTCAATTTAAATGTAGTTATTAAGTTATTAGTTATCGTAGATATCGAGAAGTTAAAACGGTACATGCGAAATGTCTATAGTGTGATAAGCTGTTGTTGATTTTCGCACATTTCTATAATCAGTGGCGTAGGAAGGTACTTTTGAGTGGGGGGGGGGGGGGGGGGAAGACTGGGGGCCGGCCTGTGGGAGGGGTCTAAGGGGAGGGGGTGTGGATTTTTTTTGCATTTCCAGGTGGCCTCAGATGCAATTTGGTGCAATATAGCACACTTCAACACCCATGCACTCCATTTTGTAAATGATTTTGCATTTTCACCTGGCCTTAGATGCAATTTGGTGCTCCAAATGAGATTTTTTTCTCATTTGGAAATGAAAAAGGGGTTTTCTGACTTGCGAAGCGGGGGGGGGGGGGGGAATGATACTTCCGCCCCCCCGGTTCCTACGCCCTTGCTTCAAATGATGTTAAATATAGTGTCATCATTTGTCAAAAGAGAAATAAATGGATTAGTGCACCCGCTAGTTTATCACTTTCATGAAATCAGAGGAATAATATCGAATGTTGCTCTACATGCAGTCCTCCTCCGAATGGAATTCTCTTCAAGAACTGTCAGGGTCTTCTGTTCCGTAAGGAATCATCTTAGACGTGGTTTGGATTTTCCCTGCCGAAATTCATCGGCTCACCTAGGCACACGCGTAATTAACGTCTCGTGCAGCAATAACGTAGGAAAGCATCACAGTTTTTAACTTCATTGGCGTGCCATGGTTTCGCTTGCAGTACTGAATACGTACTTATCTGTTGATTATATATAGTTAGAGGCATAGGCTATGTAAGCAATATTTTGAACCCTTTATGTACACGACTTAAATGATTGTCTGAAGTGATATAGTTGCAGCAGAACTCACCTTTGTACCTTTCCAATTAGACTTGATAAGTACTAAGCCTTTTCAGAATTGGATGTCATTACTGAAGATACAGCCAGATAGATTCACAGTAAGTACTCAGTGCACAAAATGTAATTTGTGGATAATTTTTGGATAGGCTATCTGTTACACCGAAACATATGCGCTTTAATTTTATATTGTGTGATTACTTACGGAGCAACATCGACAGGTTTATGTGATTTTAAATAAACGGCAGGCTAATTTACGACTTTAATCTTTACAGAAATGGCACAAATCCCAACGGTGTACGATCCGTCTAAGGTGAACACAAATCATGCGAGTTTTCCACCACCACAAGCGGTGCAAACCTCACATCCACCAGCGGCACAAATCCAATCTAACACCCACACCCAGTCTGAATCTACTACCAGTAATCCTTTCAACTACCAAACATCTCATTCAACACCACTTAACTTCTTGAAGAGTGGAATTGGGATACTGTCAATCTTCATTGTCGTAAGTAAATTTTAACATTTCAATCAAACTAAGATTTTGAGATGCATGATAAAAACTAAACAATTAAATTTAGTTGTTTTATGTGTTAATGTAGAAACGTTTTATTTCAATATTCACTCTTACATTTGTAGGATGATTTTGAGTTTTGAAAGCGTTGAAAAAATTAACGTAACAATTCGATACAAGGTATTTCTGAACTATCAGGGATAAATATGTCAAGCCAATGCTGTAAGAAAAAACATACATTCATGCTTTTCATTTTATTGGCTTAGGCATGTAGATTCACAGTTCAGCTCTCCCGTCTCACATTTGTAAATTTATGGCATGATCTGCAATGGTTCAATTAAGGGATATCTTATAACACATAATTACAACCAGCTATTCTACTACCGTACGTTTTAGAAACCAATCATCAATGGTTTCACATGAAGTTGTGTTCTTTCTCGTGTGGAAGTCTTACAGGAGACTTGAATAATTTTCTCAACCTGATTTTGTTTCCTGAACAGTTGCATTCTTTCATAGCTCTCCTGGTGATGGCCTGCGGTAACCGCGTATTTGGAAATTACCTCGTAGGGGCCCTTGGCTTCTATTTGTTTGTCTGTGTTGCTGGGTTTTCATTCTCTGCAACAGTAGTTTTCATCGGCGCAATGCAGATTCCTGAACAGAATCCGACAATCCCATGGGCTTTTATGGTAGGATAATCAAGTAAAACTTTGCCATAAGAATGTATGCTTTAGTAGAAATACACACATACAAGCATGTTTTGAGCACGCTCATACATACACACACACACACACACATATGTATACACACACTTACGTACGTATACGCACACATGCACACACATACCCATATTTGAATTTGAATTTGAATTTATTGTCCACAATCGGAAATTCGGCTCACACAGGTCGTAAACGAAAAAAGCAAAGAAAAAAAGAAGAAGAAAAACAATAGTATAAGTATCAATAGACTGTGATACACATACAGTAATACAAACATATATACAGCAAGTCCTACAAATAAGAAACTTATCTTCTCACCTGTGAATTAAATATATGGATAGAATTAGGCACAAATGAGTATCTGTAGCGGCCCCTAAGTGTATGTGATGGGCATAAACGCAGTCCAGAGTGGTTGTAATTACAGTGCTCAAACAAAGGGTGTGTTGGGTCTTGCATGATATGTTTCAATTTATTGTAGACCCTCTCATGATACAAGTACTCTAACGATGGTAATTGAGCACCGATTACCCGCTGAGCAACTTTCCTAGATTGCTCAAGCATCTTCACATCGATTCTTGTATCATTGGCAATTAACAAATTATGTTGTACATCAAAACACTTTGAATGAGGGATTTATAGAACAAGGTCATGATTGTTTTATCCACTCTGAGTTTCTTCAGTTTCTAAAGAAATAGAGCCTCTAATTTGCTTTCTTATGGACAATAATTGTGGCATTACTAGACCAGTCAATTTTGTTAATCAGCATGGTTCCTAAGTACTTATACATGCATATTCAACATGCATATATTTTACACTGAAAACTCTAAAAAAATGATCTGCTCGTAAACAAGGAAAATCTGATTCAATATTTTCATTTCAGATGACAATCGGCTTTGGTTTAATGGCATTTTTTGAGCTGGTTGCTTCTAGCCTTGTAGCCGCCAGAGCAGTTTTGCCAAGAGATGGCGCATGCGCGGTAAGATCATGTTCTACCATTGATAGTGACCAGTCAGTTGTGAGATGTGTGTACAATATAATAGGAGTAGGAAGGGGGAGGGGTTAGTGGGAGTAGCTATCCCAAATTATGAAAGTGGGGCCTGCGGGATATGTTCTATTCCATAGATTGTTAACTAGGGATTCAATCCACGGCATTGCTAGATGATTCAGTCGGATCCTTTAAAGTAACAACAAGTAAACTTTTGCTTTTGATATATCTCATAATCCGTCGAAATTTCTATGTAGGGCCTACTGTTTAAGTGCAAATTTTGTAACAAACCTTTCAATTTTCTATACAAAACGTAAATACAAAATATTTTTCTTTATAACAACTTTCGATATGAAAAGGCACATTTCGACGTAATTTCAATAGTTTCTGTCTTAGTGTTGTTTCTGTTACAATGAATAAATAAAAAACAATGACAGGTCTGTTTCGACATTTCACGAAAAGCATAATATTTTGACATACCGGTACATCCTCAAAATTTCGTCTCAATCAGTATCAAGTTTAAGCAAAAAGTCACAATTTCAAAGGAAGTTGACACTTTAGATAAAATATTTGAACTTGAGGGATAAGAGGTTAAAGTCGTGATATAAAGTAGGAACAAGTCAAAATATTTACGCAAAAGTAATTTGGAGAGTGTGGTCGAAATTTTGGTATAAAATTCGACATTTATACTCGTTCATAACGTTTCAGCTTTTATATATGGGAAAGAGCAGGAGCAGGATAAAACAGTAATGTGATATTAAATGCTTGGGAAGTCTTTCGATGTTATCAAAGTTTGATCAAGGCATAATTAGAGCCCCTTAACTAAGACATAATGACGGCAAAGCTTCAAGCCACAAGAATAGGAAGGGTCAAACTATGTATATCTTTATATCATGGCACACTATGTTCAAAGTCAGATTTCAAGACAATCGGTGTCGAAGCTTACTTCAAATCCTTGAAAATCTGGCATTGGGGCATGTAATGATAAAAAATTACAGTGTAAAACGTAACATTTCCGAAATAAAGTTTTCATTATCTACATACGAATTATGATTTACTACTAAAGCAAATACTACTTAAACGTAAAACTGGTTGTCTTTTCACACTTGAACAGGTTCTTGGATTTTTGATTTTTCAAGCATACGTAGCTTGCTTAGTACTTTCTCTTCCGGACGCTATAAAACAGATAGAAGTAGCCAACCAGTCCTCAGCAACACAGCGAAATGACCACCCAATCGAAAGTCCACCGTCGTACTTGGAGTCAACTTAACAATGCTCACGTCCTTCTATCAACCAATCGTAATTGTCACTGTTTCAAAACGTCCAGTCATAACATAGTGGTAAATTTTACTTTATAGCGTGTTGTGTATGAATATATAAATTCATTCTCACGGACCTTCTTACAATCACTGCAAAGAGTATCATGATAACTTATCAGTAATAATATTCGCATTTTGCAGAAGACAATACATAGCGTATGTTCCATTAAGAAATTTGATAGTGCTATAGTAATGAAATTCATCATCTCTCTAGTAATCTTTAATGAACTACTTTTTCTGACATTTATCAGAGTTTGAAGAAGGATCGAAACGTCAGACTTAACTTTTATATTTTACATACACAGGGTTTTTGTTAACACTTTTTGCTCTTTGATTTCTCAGAATTAACCGAACTGCAGTTTCTGAGGTGGGGATGGGGAGCTTCTACGAACCCCATCCCAAGGCCCTATATGCACCCTCGGTAATAATAAGAATCTCTCCTCCTACCCATTATATTCTTCACCTTCCTCTTCCTCTACCTGTGAAATATACACTCGGTCTCCAGTGTGCAGTCTAGAATAGATCTAGAATTGAATGTCTGCCTCATGGGCTAGTCACTGTAATTAAATTTAAATACATGTTGCATTAACGCAAACAAAATTGCTGATGATAAGTTCATTAGACATGCCCACACACACTGTTAATTTTTGAAGGCAAACATGGTATCATGTACGGTAGACACAGGTCAGTCAGCTGTAGGTGGCAATACACATTGGAAACTTATGTTTCTGTGCAGTTTGAATTTTAAACTTTTTTTCCACCAACAATAAGTGAAGAACAAAGTAAAACATGTCGCAGAATCATAAATAAGCAGCTAGGCCTACTGTAAAATACCTACGAAGATGGCTTGGCTTCTGTTACTTTATGGCTTTATGACAATTATTTATCTTGTATCTAAGCTGCAGATTGGTGTGCGAAACAATATCGCTATTACTCCAAATCAAGCGATCTTTTACGCACTGCAAATCTAAGGTTGAAAGAGCATCTATCTTCCACTCCGGTGTTGATTGAAAAATCCTAATTCCTAGTACCTACACGACAAAATGGTCGAAATTCTCAAAACCGTGCATATGGGATATAATACTCTAACTTTGTTAGACTGCATTAATTAAGGAAGAAGCCAAATGTTATGTGGTCGATGGAGGTAAAAATAAAGTGTCATACCCAGGTAGGAAGTAATTACTTCCACTATCTGGAGCGTAGTTCTGAACGTACAAGTGTCAAAGATCGTTAGATCAATAAAGTTCTAGAAAGTGCCGATCCAGGGGTATGAAAGGGTGTACTCACTCTCCCATCTTTTCAACCACAGAACAAATAAAATAGTTATGAGTACAACCTTGCCTGTACATACCTACTTATAAACTTAATATAATGCCTAAATATGCACTATTTCTCATCTAAAGATTAATTGTAGGGGTGGGAAACAAACCTATGGCCATATGCTCTACATTTTCAATTCATGAATCCGCCTCTGCTAAGGTTCAAAAAGGTGTTTCGCAAACTCCAATCCGGGAGGTTCGTATAATTTAAACTTGTTATGTGTATGACGATGTGCTTCTGAATGATATATTATATGTGCTTTGGGTTTGTGGTTATTACTATCGTGGTGTAGGTACGTTTAATAATCATAATCAGTCAGTATTTTTGACGATGCTTAAGCTACCACGAATGTTAAAGAAGCCCGCAATGGGCTTATGAATTACTTCAACGTTTTAACTCAAATTTGTAATTTTTTCAATTTAGAAAGTCATTTCAGATGGGATAACCGTAGATTGCTTTTTGAAGAAAAAAAAACATATTACTATGACCCGGCAGGGGATCGAACCCCGAACCTCCGATCTCTAAGCCCCATTGCTTCAAATGTCACCGCCTTATTCCACTCGGCCACAGCATTGTCCATGTGCATTCTTGCGATTGTGCAACCATACACCGTGTCTGTTACAAAGACAACTAGGGCTATAGAATCCAATCGTAGAGACCCTCGCATAGTCTGTTCATGGGTTAAGGCTTCATGCTCAACCTATTGCTAGACTAAGTAGGTTCATTGATTCCCCTGAGAAAGTCGAGGAACCAAACCCTTTCAGAGTGGGTGGAAGATTTGGGGGTTTAATGTAGGCAGTGTTAGGTGAGAGACAATAATAGTCCTTCCTTACTTATTGATCTCTAATTAGTGATAATAGCAGGAAGGAGCTGATGTACAACCCTGATGATGGTTTACTTGAGGAACCGAAAGACCTCCAGGGGAAAACATAGGCTGTTCCGTATTGTGGATGATACGAGTGCATCCAAGGGATCATTAAGCTCAACTGCAGGTGGTTTGAAGTTTTCATGTGGCCGTGGGTCAATTGCAACAGGACAAGCAAATAATTTGAAAAGTGACCAAGTTCTCATGAGGCCCAGGAATGATGCCAACAAGGGTACTGATGTGTAGAATACCCCCGATGAGCCAATAAGGCAATCCACTTGGTTGACGAAGCTTTTGTCATTACTGTCATT
>KN889469.1:13492-23526 GCA_000934455.1 Apostichopus parvimensis | reverse complement strand
ATAATTCCACTTCACGACCGGTTTCGTCCTTTTGGGATTCATCAGGCGAAGGTAGGAATCGAACTCCCGGATCTTGTATCACATACCGAAGTCCGTACAACTAGACCACAGTGATTATACTGGAGTGTGAATGCGTATAAATTGGCTTTGTATAACTGTTATTGAGGGCGTATAGCCCAAGTGTTATGATTGTACACAGTGCACCCCTGGTGCTTTGAATCTGACAATTTTACACAGAATAACTACTCTTAATAGGCAAGCCAAGCCGTAAATAAGAAATGAATGTGTAGCAAGTGGTATGACAGATATATAGTAAATAAATAAAGAACAACACATCAGAAAAAATTCCACTTCACGACCGGTTTCGTCCTTTTGGGACTCATCAGTAGCCCAAGTGTTAAGTACCTGGCTATAAAACATGTCTCAGGGAAACGATTTGTTTTTTTTTGTGTGGTCTTCTATCAGCCTGTTTCTTATTTCAAAATATCTCGTATATGAAGACAACTATACTTACCAACCTAACAGATCAATTAAAGCATGACATTTAATATAGGTGCTGGAAGCGTTCCTACTGCTGTAAGTGAGTAAACATACCGTCATGAGCACGAAATGCACCTGCATTTATTATAAGTAGGGCTTGTAATTGTCAGGTTACGAATCTGGTCTCCGTTAAACACTATTTCTCTCTTATTTTCTTTCAGTTTTATTCTCTGATCTCCTTTATTGTGATCATCATTGGGACCAACAATGATTTTCTCGGAGGGACCTACGCTTTGTATTTGACAACAAGTTTCTTTTCATTTGCTTATTGTCTCTTTACATATTTGTCGTTGTTAATGAACTTGCGGTCAAAGATGCCATTACCTTGGAACTTGGTGGTAAGTATAACTTTATTTACTATTAGAAGTTGCGCTTGCATAAAGATATTTATTTTCTAGGTGGTTTTAGCATCAATGATGATGGATGATGATGATGATGATGATGATGATGATGATGATGATGATGATGATGATGATGATGATGATGATGATGATGATGATGATGATGATGATGATGACGACGACGATGATGATGATGATGGATGATGATGATGATGATGATGATGATGATGATGATTGATGATGATGATGATGATACTTAGATGGTAAGAGAAGCGCCTGTACACAGAGGAGATATAATCAATAAATGACATGATGCGACGGGTATATTTGAAGAGTCACCACGAAGACAGAGCGGATAGGTCCACAAAAGCAAGTGCAACTAGTTTTCCATTATCCATGGCATTAAGAATATCATGTGCAATACAAAATAGTACAGTTTCAACGTTGTAGTATGTACGATAAGCAGTTTGAGAGGTATCGACAAAACTTGTAGTATTGGAGATATGCAGACACTCTTGCTAAAACAACACGCTCCAAAATCTTAGACAGAAATGTGAGTTTGGAAACTGATCGAAAGTTTCAGTATCAAGGTTGCACTTTTTGAGGAGAGGATCAACAAGTGCATGTTTAAACGGTAATGGTACTAATTTCAGCATCAGGTGATTTATTGACTATTTTCGTTAGCACTGGCACAACTGTTTTTGCACAGTCTTTCAACAAAGTAGCTGCGATCGGATCCAGAGCACTTATAATGGATGTTGAATGCAAAATAACCTTACAGATTTCTTCAGTAGCGGCTGGTTTAAAGGAAGCAATTTGGGGGTATGAAGGCAAACAGAGTACAGCAGAGTACTGAACCTGTTTGGTTTTACGAATACATTTTGGTGACATTATTTCGTTGAAAGTAGTAAAGTTGATGGTGAATTTCTAAACCAGAAGCACGCCACATATATTTTCTTCACGTTGAACACAATCCATTATATTTGCTTGCTGCTAGAAGACCTACAGAAGGTCCTTTGAAACAAAACTGGTATGGGTGGATATTCTGTTTCATAAAACCACCAAGACATAAACTGTTTGCTGACCTACGAATACTATTCTTATTGAAAGGCTGATGTGTACAAATTCTCCCAACCATTCATGTCCGACACT
This sequence comes from Apostichopus parvimensis, assembly GCA_000934455.1. NCBI lineage: Eukaryota > Metazoa > Echinodermata > Holothuroidea > Aspidochirotida > Stichopodidae > Apostichopus > Apostichopus parvimensis. Next base: position 21,493 of record KN889469.1, on the reverse strand, counting down.
CTGTGTGCTACAGTTTATAATCCTTACCTGGCAAAACTGAAACCTTGTTTCGAAATTGAAAGGAGAGTAGTGTTAAGCATAATGTCCCTGTGCCCATAGTCCAAACTAAGGTTTCAATCCAGTCAGTCTCCAGCGGTGCGAAATGTGATTTCTTTTCTTGTAGAATGTGCACGGGGTTTCTTGACGTCACTCCTCATTAATATTTAATTAGGTAAAACTTTCGATTTTTCATTTCATTTTTTCATTTTCGAAGGTCATTAACCAATTCATATGTCTGGTTATAGATGAATTTAATGAAGGAAATGTGTTTAAATCCAATCAATTTTGACAAAAGACACAAAACAGGAGTGGAAAGGGAATTTAGCAGTAATTTCCGAACGTAAATTAACCACTTTCGAACTGTTTAGAAAAATATATATATTTTTTTTGGCATGAATATATTTATTTTCAATTTTGAAAACTGGTATATTCGCTGAAAAACTCCTTTACCACAAATTAGTATCCATTTCTCTTCAAATAATCCTGTAACGAAATCAAGTTTACGGCAAATATTTACGAACACGCATATACAGGCTACGAGTAAAGTGGTGACTGTTCCGTTCAACGTTGGTGCGTATTGCGCGAAATATAACGAAGCGTGATAAAACTAATGGAATTGAATTGCTTATATCATGGCACTCCATGCTTATATCGAATGATAAGAGGAGCTATTCATGTCAGTGAAATGAATTTTCTGTGTGGATAGGGGCATGTAATACTGCTAAAACATTGATTCGGTACAACCACACATAACAATACATGCAAGCAATGCCATATCGTAACAATCGCTACTTTTAGTACTATACTCGCTGAAATCAGACATCACCACTGGTTTGCATTTATCAGCAGCAATAATTTTATTTAGAGACTCTCATGAAGATGGACCCATGCTTGCGCTCTTCCAAGTACAAGCCCTGCCACTGCAAGAGTCCAAGCCCTGCCAGTGCCCTTCTAAATCACCCTCCTGAAATTGAACATGGGGTTGCTAGTAATCAGCCTATGGAGCCTTGATAGTATCGAGACAGGGGCCCTTTTTACTGGGTATATTTTCAAGCATAACTGTTTTTGTGGAAACATACAGGTTATACCACAGGCAATTAAATATGACACATGAGAGGGCATTATGGCTTAAAAATGGCCAGACAAAGCTCTAGTTCACCCAATGAAAAGACAGTGGTTGCCACACCGACGTGCACGATGAGGGTTTTCCATAGCTTTGAGGGACTTTTGGTCAGAGGACTTTCTTTTTTAAGAATGACAACACATTTTTTTGTTTTTGGTCTCTTTATTTCTCGTTCATATTACATAAAACTTTGAGACTTAAAACTGTTAGAAAATAGTAACAAGACAACAAAACATTGCTTTTAAACACTATGAAAGACTTGATGGTAAAGCAGTATAGGGCGGAATGTTTAAATGAAAGGCAAGTCCAGAAATGGCAAGAAAGTTTGGCCGAACAGTTAAAAAGTACATGAATGCAATAACATACCACTCATATCAGATATAATTTTTTTTTTATATATGATCCCAGCAAAACACGTACCCTTGTCTTACAGCGGTAAACTATGGTTAAACTGGGGTAACACATGGTAAATTTGCTACAGTAGCACTGTTCTATAGAATATAATTATGGTACATACTTATTTTACTTGACAAAAATTGTACATACCATATACTGTAAAACTGTTTAACCTTTATTTTGTTGTCATGCATGTTTTGACTGAAGCATATTGAGCAAATCTGGTGCATATAAAATAGTATGCTATAATATACATACGACATCATGACATACAGTATGAGTTGCTTTGTTGTATGTTTCAACTAGGCCAATTATGATACAATCCACCAATGGGTGAATTTTAAGGTAATTTGTGGTGTACTGATTATAATTAAGACAAGTAGGGAAAACTGTTGTGCAATTGGGATACAACTCTGGTAAATTTAGGGACAGCTACAGGGTACAGCTTTGATACAGCTATAGGGTGAAATTGTGGTTAATTAGGGTAAAACTATGGTAATGCCATAGTACACAGTAAATTTGAGATAAAACCATGGTGAAGAAGAAATAGAAAGTGATAAAAACCATGGTAAAATTGTGGTATGTTACTATGGTAAAACTGTGGTAAACCGCATCCATAGGACCAAAATACCCCAATCAAATTGTGGTATTGGAACACAGTTTACCATGGGAAAAGGTGGTATTTTGCCGTGCTTAGTGTGACGTAATTTCTTCCTAGGCTACACTTCATCTTCAGAGCTTGCATACTGTATTGTAAGAAGATGAGCATTTTCAGCTCCAATATTTCAGGGCTATAGTAATATAATGACTATGAAATATGAGGTGTGTACGCTATAGTTTGACATGGGCGTTTTCCACGAACTAAAGCAATGTACATCATTACATGTACACGCAGAGCCAATACAAAGTCCTATATATCATCTGTATTATATAACGCTGTGTTTTGCCGTAAGTTAATACGTTGATTATTGACAAGAATAGTGCATTTCCAATTGCGAATTAGTATCAATGTAAAGAGCATAGTCTAATCTAGCCAAATGTAACAAAGTCAAGTTCACGGCAAATTTAACGGCACTTTTTGGAGCCATGAAAAAAGGCGCCAAATTCCGAATGGGGATTTATCAGAAAGTACAACCAAAATAGAAACTTTTACTGTTTTCTTACGAAAACTAAATGTTGTGAGATTCACCTTTCCTCGTCATGTCGGCTAGAGACGCCTTCCTTTGCATTATTCAAACCTTTAAACCAGTGGGGTAGGTCTCAAGCAGTTTCGCGAAATTTAATACTTGTGAACAAATTTTGGGGACGGAGCTACAAGAAAACTGATCTCTGAGTTCATTAACTCGCTCGTTGGGGACTGACCGAATTGCTTTGATCCTTAGTTGGGAGATTTGAAATATATTGACATGTAGCCAGCCTTCAGATAGGAGTGAAATACATCCCTTCGGTGACAGTACCAACTATACGAAGAATTGGGAGAGTAGAGTCACACTTAAACTTAACAAAATATGCACTTCGCATGTTTCTTGGTTTCTTTAAATTAGCATGAGCGACAGGCAATCAAATTATTTGTTACCAAACGTTTGTTGTCTATAGTATGTGGAAAACTTCAACACCAACTGAACAAACGAATGGCAGACATTGAGTTATCTTCAAACTAGTCTAAACTTACCAGATTACATGATCCGTTGTATCTGGCATAACCATCAGCATATAAATCAGAGTTAGAGATGTGGTTGGGGGAAAGTGTTTACCTCCTTCTTGTCAAGTGTACACGTCAAGCAACAGGGTACAAAAGGTTTCAAACTGTTAGAATAAAGTAAAAATAGTAAAATTAATTATATCATGTTACTAAGTGTTCCGTACGTTAACAACATGAATATACACCACTCCTTCATACGTATAGGCGTACGTGCATAGTAATACTAGGGAGCTGCTTCTCTAAACTGGAGAGAGCTCCACGATTCATTTTAGCAGCTCCATTGTAATACATTGGGCTGCGTGAATGATACTACTGGAGTAGAGAAGCCTGAGGATAATTACAATAATAAAATGAAATGTCAAAGGATCAAACTATTGTACGGTTTCCTGTTGTAACGTCAGTTTAAATGTTCTTTCATATATCAGTACTTGTTCTCGTCCTGACCGAATACAAATACGAGTGCTTAATCATCTCAGTCCGAGTACTGAATGACGTGTACTTTACCATCCGAGGAGTATTCATCGATTGCGGCTGGTGCCGAGTGCCTATGCGCGCAATTGCAGTACATGCAGTGATGCCTTTCTTTTATCTCAGGATACTGAGGTTTAAATTAAAATAAAGAAGTTAGCTTGACATTGTCTTCGTCGCATGAGTTAATGTAAGGTAATTACACTCTTGGCATCTTTTACTCTTAAATATATCCATAGCAAGTGTGTAAGATGCTTTTTGTTTTTTCTTCTTTGGCTATCCCATATCCAGCTTTACTGTTCATTTCCTTTCTTCCATAGGATGTGTTTGCTTATTTCATTCTGTTTGTGCTAATGTTGATATCATCCAGCCTTGTCCTTGCAAAAGGTCGAAGAAAAGCTGCCGGGTCAGCTGGGGTAAGTCGTCAAGTCAAACAATAACTCTCATAAATCATAAGTAAAACATAGTTGAACTAAAGGTCCATAAAATTTTAAATTTAATGTTTATAGTTTCGTGAGTGATATTACCGTGTGTAGATGCTTGATATAAGTGTTACATAACAATGTTGTTACTTATTTAACAGGGAAACGCTGACAGGAGTTTTTAGAAAACAAAGTGCGATTTTCTTACCCTTAAGTAAAAGTTATAACAATATCATCCTCATTCACTCAAATAGTTTTCCTATCCGCTAAAGTGGCGTGCTCTAGATTTCAATGGTGGGGGCTAAATTTAAAATATCCCCACCGATTAAGGTACGGGTCTGACTTTGCGGAAGGGCCAGAGGCGAATGAAGATCAAGAGGGTGCTTCACTCGGCTCATTGAAGCCGACTCCTATGTGGGGGGCCTTGGGTCCTCCCCAGCAAAAATTAACGTCAATATTTGTTTTAATTTAGCATTAAAATGAAATCGAAATTTCACCAGACTGAATTAGGTATAGGGCCTGAACCTTTATGGGAATGCCAGAGGAGAATGCTGGATTTATTTAAGGGAGGGGTATTGTCCTGCAGGGGGCATTGAAGCCGCCTGCTATTAAGGGCTTGGGGGGGGGGGGGTTATTACTCATAAAACAATTAAAACGTTAGACGTCAAAGAGTGTTTCCGTTGCATATTTGGGCTATACTTTAGGTCTATACAAGTAGCTTCAAACACAAGGTATTGCTAATAAATACCCTTGGTGAAATTAAAATAAAAGGGGTAATGGTACACCCGTAACAGTTGCCCATATTCTTCCCGGCTGTATGCAACATCCCCCGACTGAACAATTTCCCCACGACATCGATCGGGTGTGGGGACCCCCTCCCCCTCTCCTCCACTTGCGCACGCTACTGATCCGCTTAATGACTGAATTAAAATTAAGTTAGCGTTACATGTAGTAATAATCATATTACACAGAGAATACTTTTATTTTCATTCGCCTTTCTATCCACAGACCCTTGGTTTCATCGTTGTCCAGGGGTACTTTGGTCTTGTCTTACTAGCTATAAGAGACTATCGTTTAAGTAGATCGCTGACGCAAGCCGGGGATGGGGCAACTTCAAATACTCCAACAGGGTCCATGCCATCAAACTTAGATCCGGCTTACTAGGTTTTCTCAACAACACGACTCAACTATCTAAACTTCTATTTTATATCTATCATCTATTTTTCACTATTTGATAACCAATTGATTCAGCTTGTTACTCAAAAGTTATTAATTATACTCGTTTTATCATCAACCATGTGGGTTTTGAAGTCACTTCTTTGGTTCGCTTTTAATATTGCATATATGTGAGTTATTGGCACACACGATACACACAGAGAACATCGTTAGTACTGTAAATCTTTAAGTTTTGTACAAAACTTTAAGATTTACAGTAGTTACTGTAATCTCTGTGTGAATCAGCTGGTTATTTAATCACATTGTTTCTCAAACGATAATTGGTTCTCATTGGAAAGTAACTGTTTAATCAATGCTTACAATTGAGAATTGAAGTCATCAGTGATTCTGACATGTAAAATGCCTACACAATGTTAACCATTATAGGCCTATGCTACTCATATTATTGATCAAAATATTCATAAAAGATATGAAACTTAGCCGGTGGTCACATTGGATCAACCGTTGTTTGAACCGTTGTTTGCTTAATCAGTCTTTTGCGTCCACGTTTGATCGCTCGCTTCACAAGCTCAGATTGACTAACGAGGTTCAAGCCCTTGATATCTCATCGCTTCTATTAGTGACGTGGTTAGCTACTGTAGTTCGTTGGTCAATGCAGCATATCATAGCTATCTCAGTTGCCATGGTTACCATAGTTAACATTTATGTTCCTTTGTAACGATCCTCAGGGGGTCACCCATTGTATCTGGGAAAAGGATAAAAAACAGTACGCGTGTGTATGGGTCAGGGTGTCTGTTACGTTTCCCAGAAAACCAAAAAATGGTAGAAAGAACGAATACGATAACAGAGGCTCAGCAATAGGGTGTTCATTGAACCAGGGTCCCCAATGTCCAGGGGCCTCATGTGTAAGTTAATTCCGACATGTCTTGCCAGTCAAGTAAGTTATCCAGACAGTGCTTTGCGCCTTTTACATTTATGGCTTTGTGTCACGTGCCGGTTTAGATGAATTGAGGATGAAGGGCCCAAGCTCTCACTCTTAAACCGGGGACCTTGAAATCCTAGATACGCCACTGTAGTTATGAAATTTGTCTCCAATTATCTTTGCTAGAAATGAAGTTTATAAAGTAGTTTTATTATCATAAATTTGTTTAACTTAAACATTTATGAACATTCTATTGTTTTGCAGGAAATGTTAGTAATGTTAAATGTAGATGAAGACATAAAACCATATATTTGTAACTTCACCTCACATGATTACTGGTCGACACAACATTCAGGGTTATTATTTATTATAAAATTAAGTCATATGTATTGCACCGCATATAACTATTTTATCGATAAATTTTATATCTTTATAGATATATTTTGATGAAAGGAATGTCTGTAGCATTAAATATATATCACTATAATAATTCGACAAAGAATTAAACATGTCAATTAATTATAGATATACAGAAATTTGGTAAACATTGATATATAGCAGAATGATACCGGCTTCGTACAGTATATAAGTGACATGACGTTTCCTTATCATTTAAAAGGAAACAAGTTACGAAATGATGCAAGAGTCGAACGTCGTTCGAAATCCATGAAATCTTGCAGCTCATTCTCATTCGTTCTGCAGTGATGTGCCCAGGATTTCAAATGTGTCTATTGGGGGGGGGGGGGGTATCCAAACACAAAACGCGAAATCAAATTTACCTTTAAAAAATCAAGTAAATCGCGAAATCAACTCTCTAGCAGATCAAAGCGAAATAAGGAACGCGAAATCACAAATATATTATAAAATACAAATGTATTATTGCCAAATCAAAGCCCTCAACAACCAAAATTCGTGTGTCAAAATGATATATTCCAAGAAATTCCCAAAATCATATGAAAGTAAGAGCTACTGACATAGAGAGGGCGTCTGTTAAAATTTCTTTTTGCTAACGAGATATAAAATATAAGCCAAAAAGACAATTTGCGAGATGATAAATAACAGAGTGCGTCAACACTGCTCTGATTTTAGTGGTAGGGTCCAGCATACCCACGTGAATAAGACCTGGCATATTTTCTCAAGTATCACTGCCATGGCTTCCCGGGTTGAATCTAATAACAGCACGAGAAAACAACATGTGACACTGGTAGTCCAATGAGAGCACGAGAAATCGACATAATGTCATATGTCGATTTCGGGACTTATGGCATACTAGGCGCACCGTACATGTTAGGATCGATCTGAGATAATGTAACAGGTGTCGCAACACAATTATTTGCTCCCATTGACTTACACACTTTCCAAAGCTGCTAGAGCATGAAAAGTTTTCAACTGACATGTCCTACCCACCATATGATAGCTGATTGCTTGGGTTATCACAGCACATTCAACTTTTGCCACCATGACCGTTTAGATTTTGAAGAGCAAGAAGAGCTGAAGGTTTAGCATAGTGCTCCCCAACCCATCTGCCAGCTCTCGCTGCGGAATCTTCTTGTTTCATCAACGATTTTCTAAAATGCCTTAAATAACCTTCAAATTAGTGGCGTCCAGTGGCGTAGATAGGATTTTTTGAGCGGGGGGGGCCATGGGGGGGGGCTGTTCTTGTGGGGGGCCGGAGGTTACTATCTAAGCGGAGCGCCACCTTGGTTGGCGCGGAGCATACAGAGAAAATTTGAGATTTCAGCACCCCCCAGAT
>KN889467.1:22164-58475 GCA_000934455.1 Apostichopus parvimensis | reverse complement strand
TGATTATTATTATTGTTATTATTATTATTTTGTGGAGTGATGTTTAGAGGATTAATTCCTCTTTACTGTTTTGCTCCATTTCAGAGTTTCTGAGCATGAAAATACCAACCAGATGACCTCCAGTAATATTAGTATAGTGTTTGCTCCCACCCTCCTCAGACTGAGGTAAGTTGGTGACTTTACAGTGTGGCATTTTTTACCTTGTCTAACTGTATACAACACACATACAGGGATCTTAACTGCTAAAAATATGTTTGATATGGTAAAGACATTGTGTTACATTATAGGATATGATGTATGATATGATATGATATAATATATGATATGATATAATAAGTTATATGATATTATGTATGATATTATGTATGATATGATACACAATTTGATAAGATATATGATATAATGTATGACATGATATATGGTAGGATAAGTGATATGATTTATGATATGATATATGGAATGAGATATGATGTGGTATGACCTTGACAATTTTTTTCCCCTGTTTGTTTTAGCGACGATCTTGCCTCATTGAGTGCCTTGATGGATATTAACCACCAGACAAGAGCCATCGAACTTATGGTTAAATACCCAGAGGTACGACCTCAAGAGTACTACAACAGGCCTCTCTATACCTCTCTATACCATCATTAGCTTTTGGTATTAAATGAGAGTTAAGCTTTCTTTTGCTCAAATGAACTAATACTAAGAGTAGTGTGAAAACATTCTTTGAATCAATTGGAACCGTGCAGTTATTCCTATAAACTAACTAATGTTCCATTGAAATTAGGAAAAATCTTGGACAAGTGAGAGTCTTTGAGATGGGAGACCCTAGTTTGATCACTTGAAATCATATCTTTGATTAATATTTGATTAACTGGTAAAATTATGCCCTTGTTTTATTTGCTTTTATGTTCTGGGTTTTATTTCTCTGCCATTGTTAGTTGTTGGTAAATGTCATCGACACATTTGAAGTTTTCTTCAAGTCATGACAAATACTAATAAATGTGAAACAGTGAGTGGGGAACAAATTTGTCTAACTCAGATCATTAAAGAGGCCGACATTTGATAAAAAACTGTCAGGGTGCAGAGGGGAGATATTATTTTGATCAACTTCAATCTGATTTTGAGTGGTTTAATTAGCAAAATTGCCAAAAAGTTTGGCAAACAAATCTCAAATAGATCTGCTTTAAACATCAGAAGTTCATTGATCAGAGTGGCTGGATTACCTAGTCTATCATTTAATCAGATCATAGGTCAGCTTCTTGGCAACATTTAAGTTCAATCGAAACACGTAACACTCTCAAGGCCTCTGATCAAAGATTACAGTACAAGTTTTGCAATGACGAGTGGTGTTGAAAATGATCCACGGATGTCATGCTGTTAATGTGAAGTGTGAATAAACTCTCTGTGTTCGTACAAAATGGAAGCATATTTACAAAAACATTAATTAGTATCTCTTGTGGTGATAGTGGCTACGGGTATATGGCATATCTATTTAAATAAAGAATGAAAGACTCGAAGGAACTCTGTGTCCAAAATATTTTATCTGTGGGAGGGCCTGATATTCCTGATTGGTTTTAGGATCATATTTATTAAATTCAACAATTGTGTTAATTTGATTGTGCTGTGGTTTGCTTCATTTGATGTTGTATCTGTTAATATATTTTTCTTTCATTTTGATCATATCCTCATTATTTCTCGGCCACAGATATTTGGACCGCAGGTTGCACAGACCTCGGTGGAAACGCTACGACAAGATTCAACGGACGCCAAAGAGAAAGGTATTTCCATAACAGAATATCAAACTCATCTTGCTATCTGCTTCATCAATGATATATCCATCAGTATTAACTTATTCTTGTCCTTTTGATTACTATTTAAATAAATCTTCACATGTGTATTTCACCGAAACCGTATTTCCGTTGGCTGTGGTTTGGTTCTTGTCTTTGGCTTTCAGGTCTGACCTTATCAGGTCTCGTTCCAAATCATTTATTTTTTCATTTGTCCAATTGTTACAGGAACATAACCACCATAACCATTTGGAAACATTAGCAAAATTTGGAACGAACATGTTGAATACTCATGATAAGGGCTGATGTTTAACGTCGATGCACAAAAGCCTTTTTGAGGGCCAACCCCCTCACCCCACTCTCCCCCCCCACATGTTCTTAATCCCCTACTGAACTTCAAACTGAGGTATGAAAACCAAACCAGAAAGAAAAGTGTTAATAACGATTAAATATTAAAACAAAGGCAGAACTTCCCCGTTGAGTTTATTCGGTAACGAAACAGAGCCAAAAAAAGAAGGTTTTCATGAAGAATAAGTAGATGAGAAATGTTTCTTATAAATATCATCAAAGGTTCAGATTTGTTCCCCTTCTCTGTCAATTTTAATTTCCGCCTCCTTTTCACCTCGACAGCCGTCTCACCGAATAAAAGTGCAAACAACTCATCCCATCTAGCAGCGTCCACCTCGTTGTCCAGGGGGTTAGCCTCCCACACCCCTCCCAGCAGAGTGTCCGGGTTCGTCTTGCCGGGCAGCAGCGAAGAGAGCGACGATGTACCCCATCGGGGGCCCCCCACCAACATCCCCTCCGTGGAGATGGAGTCAGACGGCAGGGAGAGTTCTGTAGGGGGAGATTCAGGTATATATATATTCTTATATCATTTTGATAAGAAAAGATGTGTACACCATTCTGTGTCGACTTGCCGTTGCCCCGCTCGGCGTTACTTTATCACCGAGACCGTCAATGAGAAAGTTTCATCGCTGTGCAATAATAATTTAATGATAAAAGAAAAGGACACACAATTTCTTCCTTAAATGTGTGAAATTAAGGGGTTTAAGGAGTTTTAAGGATGGTTGGGTGGGTGGAGTGACTTGGGCAAGGTGTAAGGGCCAAGGAAGGCAGGGATAGTAATTTGCAAATATCCAAGAAATATTAGGTAGAATTATGTTTTCTACAGAAGACAAAAATATCAGTTATTGTAAAAGCAGGCAAGGAGCAAGTTATGGTGAGTGAGTTGAATGCATCAGGTGGTTAGTTAAAGATGGCCGTATAAATTTAGAAACGGAACCATCTGGTTAAACAAATCATCCTTGCAGCCCTTAGGGTTGTTATAAGCACAGAGATCATCGAAAGTAACTGTTCTAGTTGATCTTGAGGACAAGGTCAAGATGATGCCCGATTATAAATATGAAACTTCCACAATAGGCTACGTTTCATTTTTCGGTTGACTGTTAAAAGTTTCATTCCAATGAATGCACCAAAAGTTTATTTTTTTTTCTTTCTTGTCTCCCAATTTGCTAATGTCATCGGATTAATACACTAATATGAAACGTGTCCAGGTCACAAAATGTGGAAAAAAGAGTCAAATTCATTAATTTCCCCCTTTTAACGTTAACTTTGTGGAAAGAAAAAAACTGAGTCTGCACTCACGGTTTGAGTATCACTGGGTAGGTTCGGTAAAATTGTATTCTCTAACCACGACAAGTGGCTTTTAAGACATACCGTATCCTAAACACAACAGAGCAGGTATTCGTACAGGGAGATCAAGAAAAACCAGGACAATTTTCAAATGAGCAGCATTGTCACAATATTCATCCTCTTTATACTTGTACATGATGAGTGGTAATGTTCTGGAAAGGGTCTTTCATGTCGTTTGCTGATAATGAATGGAACAAAATTGACTTCTGAGTAATATTTTGCTTGATTCATAAAACTGAAAGGTTGGGTGAGTTGGACTAAAAAGCAGTCGTTCTGTGAAGTAGGAATCAAAAATTAGTTTGACTCTGAGAAGCATTAAAACTTCGAAGAAGCCAAGTCGAATATGATCCTATTAAATGGAATGAAGTTACAGTCTACATTTGCAGGGTCCTCCTTTCTAGAATGATACCCATACTTATATCGATATTTTCCTCATACTTTTTTCTTTCTCCATATTAAGAAATCATCTGTAAATTGTTGTAAATGTTTCCTACCCCTTATTATTTTAGTATCAAAAGCAGTGGCCGTCTAATCGATGTGTAAGTAAAAGAAAAAAGTGAACTTTTGTTTTATCAAATTGTTTTATTCATTTAGGTGTTCTTATTTGGTGTGCGGATGGGTTAACAACACGACTATAAAAAAACTAATCGACTCCAGGGGTAAACTTTTATTTTGGTTAATGATGAATTTTTTTTTTTTTTTATATATACTTCCATCGCTTATTACTTTTCACTCATAAATCCGTCAAGCATATTCCAGTAGCGAGATATTTCATAACATGATCATAAAAAGCTGTAACAGCATAAACTTGCACCTTCAATAACTACACTATTTCATTCTTTTGTAAGAGAAAACAAAGGATATATTAATTAACCATTGGAAGTCAGTTGTATTGAAACCTGATGAAAATTATAGATCAGTTTGCTAACTGAATTTATGGGTTAGCATTTAAAGCGTCCCACATCCAGCATTCACCTCCTTCCACACCCCCCTTCCCCCACCCCCCCTTACCCCCACCCCTTTGTTTCCTCCTTCCCCTCTATTGCCAAAAGTTTAGAATCAACTAGGAAAGATTGTGTAAGTATATAAAGGACAGAAGACTGACTGGGATATTATAAACAAAGTTGAAGGAAAAAGCAAAATCTTTTTGGTTAGAACATACCCGTTTTTAACCAACTGAGCAGGAATGAGTTTGTGTCTCGGAAAAGTTCAAAATGTGTGGCGATCAGCTGTGTGCCTCCATTGATTTAGTGTACATATTTGGTTGATGTGTTTTAGTACCTATTTGGTTAATATTTTCTTTGTGTACTTCAGTTGATTATTTCCTTTGTTTTTCTGTTGGTGGTTTTGTCACAATTGGACTGTAGTGGTGAAGAGTATGCTTCTCTCTCTGTGCCTCCTTTAGTAGTAAGAAATTTGCTAAACCAAGGGGTGGGGTGTAGGAGGGGGTGGGTGTGCTTATCTGTTGTCCAAAACATAGTGAAGTCTCATCTGTGGGTTTGGTACCAACATTTTTTGTTTGCCTCAGTTGGAATGCAGAGGTAAGGAGCGGTTTCTCTCCCACCAGGTTTGGTCTAGTGCCATCAGCCAATGGATATCAATAATTGAGATTATCAAGAGCCAGTGCCACACATACCTGTGTTTGGTATTTCTTGCCAAGTTCTGAGAGGAAAGGAAGAAGGAGTCGTAACAGCATTTTTTTTTTTTTTTACAAGATCATCAAGAGATAGAATTTCAGTTGATCAAGCATTTATTGTTATTTTACCTAATTAGTTTAATCGGGATGGAGCATTAACAACGAGCTTTTTAGTTTCTCCCCATCAATCGGTGCAACATTGTAGCTATATTATTGGTATAACATTATAACCACTTTCATGAATAAATTTAAATATAATTTGACATCGGTACATCTTCCGGCCAGATAGTCGACATGTTCATCAAATTAAACTAAATTCCATAAACATCGAATAATTAGATATCCTCGGTTCCTCGGCTATAAATTAACCACGATCTACTCGGAAAACATCCAGGGGAGAGTGTATCGTTCATTCTTTGTAACTTTTTTCTTGCTCTTTGTGGCTTACATTTCTGCAGAACAGTATGTTTACAAACTCACTCTAGATTGGCAGGTATTTTACCAACAGCCAGTATTAGATAAATAGTCATCGAGTACAGAACATTAAAAGATCTTCGATAAAGTCCTGCCGTTGATCCGAAAAGATATTTAACGCCAAGCATGTAGGTCTATATCGTAGCAACAAAATTAATGTGAACAACTTCCTTCGAAGAACTCTTTGTAGAAACTAGAATCCATGACCTAGTCGTCTCGTTGAGATGAAAAGGAAACTCAGTCAAGTTTTGTAATAAATGACTGTTTTAAAGAAGGACAATTCAGGTTTGTTTTAGCCTCTTTTTTTATAATTTTATTTTATATCTTCTTTTTTTGGTCATTAATCTAATATATCTGGTGGAAAATTTGAGCCTGGGATATTTAGTTTGGTTTCATTGGATTTACTAACATATGACAATAACTGGTTTCTTGCTGTAAACTGAGATGTTGCAATGTATATTATCTGTGCAGTGTTAAGTATTATTGCTGTATACTCTGTATTATTTGCCTTGTATTCTAGAGTTTAGCTTTGTATTATTTCCCTTGTATGTATGCTAGAGTTTTGCATTGAATATGTACCTTTTCTAGATGTTCTGTGCAAAACCAAATTCTCTGTAAATGTTTGTTTGTGATTACCTGTGAAAGTATGTAATATTTATTTCTTTGGGGGGGTGTTGGGGGGGGTGGGGGTGATCAGGCACTGAGACTGGTCTGTCTGTAATAAAGTGTAATATTGATCCAGGCATCTTAGAGGAACTTTATCAGAATTAATCAAACACATAGCTGGATTTGTTTGTCAGTATATTCTGTGAGTCTCTGTTTAGGACTGAACCTCTGTTGATTTCTGAAAGGTTAGTGCGGCCATGCAGATGCCTTCATAGGAATGGAACAGACACAACCTGAGACTAGAATTGATAGAATTCATGCACTGCCCTAATCAAGTTTTATTCTTTCTCTTTATTACACACAAATATAATCCTGCTCAAAACATTTCTCATTATTGAAGTAACATGGAAGTTACATTGAAGTTAAATTTGCAAGGTACCCTTTTTAAAAGTCAACCCCCGGGATTCTCTCAGAAGAGACCGCTCACCGACCTGCACCGATATTGTAAAACATCTTTTCACAATCTGTAGGTCATATTTAATTTTTCATTTTATGAAGAGAGTATATGCTCAGTATGTGTAACTTCATCACTGCATACTGTAGATGATGGTATGATGGGTTTTGTAAAGCCATCGTCTATGTCACTGTTACCATAGCTACTCTCGGAAGATTACATATCAAAGTCACACATCAAAATGTAACCCCGCCTGTAGCCGTCAACTCTCATTAAAATTTCAGTAAACCATCCCACTAGCCTCCAGAAAACACATTTAAGGTATTATATAATACTATAGTAGTAGAACATTACGTACATTGATATATATGCTATGATCACAGTGTCATTACGTCAATTGATAAATATATGCTATGATCATAGCGTCGTTACATACATTGCTATATATGCTATGATCATAATGTCATTACATACATTGATATATATGCTATGATCATAATGTCATTACATACACTGCTATATATGCTATGGCCATAGTGTCATTATGTACATTTACATATATGCTATGATCATAGCATCATTTTGTACATGGATACTATGATCATAGTGTCATTATGTACATTGATATATATGCTATGATCATAGTGTCAATACGTACATTGCTATATATGCTATGGCCATAGTGTCATTATGTACATTTATATATATGCTATGGTCATAGTGTCAATACGTACATTTATACGTATATATACTATGATCATAGTGTCATTACGTACATTGATATATATGCTATGGTCATAGTGTCATTACATACATTGATATATATGCTATGGTCATAGTGTCATCACGTACATTTATATATAACCGCTATGATCATAGTTTCATTACCTACATTTATATACTATGACCATAGTGTCATTACGTACATTTATGTATATATGCTCTGATCATAGCATCATTACATACATTGATATATATATTTGCTATGATCATAGTGTCATTACATACATTGATATATATATATTTGCTATGATCATAGCATCATTACATACATTGATATATATATTTGCTATGATCATAGTGTCATTACATACATTGATATATATATATTTGCTATGATCATAGTGTCATTACATACATTGATATATATGCTCTGATCATAGTGTGTTTTTTACTCTTATCAAAGTGCATAATTACACTTAAGTACCGTGTGCCAACTTTCATCAGGTTTGTATTCTGAGAATTGAAAAGTAATACATATCTACACACTCTAAAAACAATACACAAATTCAACACAAACGCCGTTCACTGATTGCATGAAATATATTAGCCTCTTTCTGGTATCTTCCTTTCAGTACTATCATATGTTTAGAAACTTGCATAGCGTTTGCTGTTGTCATGACGCCAGTATCATTTTCATTGTGTTTCCTTCCTCTACCTAAGATGGCGAGGTCACAGACGATGATGACTCGGAAGCCAACGACCACCTGCTTCCTTCGTCTCACGCCAAGAGCAAACGGATCCCAATCCTGGGGTCACGACCTGGCCAGGGGACCACCTCACACCCCGAAGCAGCCGATCCCAGGGGATCGCCCTCGATAGATCCCAAGACCGGTCTGTCGCCGATGCGGTCCCTGGAGGGCTATATTCCAAGCGCCTTCTCGGAAGTACAGCCAACACGAGGGCGGCAGGGGATTTTCAAAGATCCGCCCGCCGGTGCGCCAGGACCAAAGAGAAAGACATCGAAAGGACAGAAAAACAAATCACCGAATACCCAGAGGAGGGACAGAGAGCCAAAGTTTGTCTAGACTGGTCAAGTAAGAACTCTATCTGGCACGTGAGATCACGTGGGGGGGGGAGGGGGGAGTTTTTGAGAAGAAGAGTCCGAGAAAAAAGACAGCGAACTCGGCCAATTCATCACTGGCTGAAATTTGGCGTAAAGTAAGAAATAGTACTTACATTAGGTAATGGTTTTGAAATTGTTTGGATTTGAGCGGACGTACGTCAACGCCGGTTGTTTTAATCGTCCCAGTCCGTTCACATCGCAGCGTGATTTTTCACAGGTGAAGTTTTGAAGCGCAGAAGATAAGGGAGGGTCATACTCAAGTTATTCTAAGCTCAGCAAATGCAAAGTTTCTAATAAAAAAACACAATTATATAAAAGTTTTCATTTAAGATTTAATGAGGTGCGTTTATGTGGAAATTAATAGGTGATAAAGTGTTGATAAATAGATAGGACCTCAAGTATGTTACAGAAATAACAGTGTGGGATTCATGTTGAAACAGTCACGTTTTAAAAAAGAGAGGCATTGCACGGTACTGGTTAATATATTTAACAGTAACCTTTTGCCATGTTTTTATGTTTTGTTTTTTTTTCTTCTTGTGTCATACATTTAATATGTGTGGTTTATGAAAAAATGGATTCATAATTCATAAATCCCAATAGGTGCAAAGCAGAGACATCTTAAAAACATTGATTTTAGGGGATGAGTGCAATCGACAATGTTACGTTTTGGGAGGATAAGGCTAGTAAAATGTTTTGTAATTTCTGATATATTTGTTGAAAAGTGCATTTTCTGGGGGGGGGGGGGGGAGTATCTTTTAATGCAGGAAAACTTTTTTCCAGAAAAACACAAAACATATTGTATGGAGTGCATTAAGGTATCATTGTGGTTTAGAAACTCATCAAACAAGGTTTCAAAAGCCTGAGCAGTGGAAAGAAGTAAAAAATTGATGATTTTTGTTGATTTGTTCTTACAAAAGGTTTCCTTTTAAATCTCCCTCTTTACCTGAAAGTCATTTTAAATCTCATAAACACAATCAGCGTCTGAGAAAGAAATTAGCGGCGCAAATTGTCGAAACTGACCGTTTACAGAATTTGACAGACTTGCTACAAACGATAGTTGAATTGTCGTTAACCAGTTTTCTGGGAACATTCATACCTCACTTAGTCTCATTTTTAGACAGAAAATTTGAGACTATCCGTCACTGAATTTTTAATCTTGTATTAAATTACATATTGATGGTTTTTGGTTTTGTCAGTTTTAAATGGAGATGATTTGGTCTCAAATATCAGGAATTGCTTCTGGAAGTGAATAGTGCAGCAAAGACCTAAACAACTATCCATCTACAGCAGATGTATTGATCAATTTGAAATACAATTGTTTAATTGACGGTATTGATTGATTGATATGGCACATGTCATTTATTAATAAGAGAATACTTCTCCCGACAGCTTTTACTTTCTTTCTTTATCTTTTTTGGGCGTTTATCGAAAAATTTGACCGTTATGTTTTGATAACCAAACATTGTGTTCATGCATCTTTTTGAGTTATGTACTGTGATATGGGTCAGCTTTATAGATTTCTTAAATTTAAACATATTTTAAATGTGATGTATATATAAAACTTGTTCCTTCTCTATTATCCCCTCCAAAGGTGGTGTTTCTATTCACCAAGTGTACACGTCTCCTCTAACAATGTACATTTTGGCATCGTTAAATTGCTGCATTGTTTTGGATAACGGAACCTGGTGCCCGGACAACCACAAAGTATAAATTCCCGGTTGTCCAAGTACAAGCAGAAAAATTCCTTAACAATTTTCCCAGGGTGATTTATTTCTTTGCCTATGTTGTTACCAATTTGAGACAATTTTCACTCACGATTTTGGTATAACTATATGCACCTGTCGATGTAGCATAAAGTGGATCATAAATGTTGTGGGTTGCCCCCCCCCCCCCCCCCACACCCCCACCCTCCATATTGCCACCCATCCCTTTATACCAATCCCCCACCCTCTTTGTGAAGCATAAAGTGAATCATAATGTTGTGAGTAAACAACCCCCCATCCCCCCCACCCTCCATATTGCCACCCATCCCTTATACCAATCCACCACCCTCTTTGTGAAGATTATCTTTGTGTCGGTAAGTGCTGTCTTGTACTGTTAACCTGTTCTAAATACAGCAATGGATTTTTGATCAGTTGCCATTGTATCATCTGGTTCATTAATAAAAGTTTTAACTTTTCAATTTCATACAGGGTAAAAAAGTGACAATAATACAATAAAAATGATGATAATATAAACAGATATGTCAAAGCTATAATAATGCATTATCTTTTGTAAAATGCTACAAGGTCTCAGAATTGAGAAACATCTTTGGTATGTCATCACTTAAATATTTAATTTGAAGCAACTTTGGCCTTGTAAACCAAAACTTGTTTACAAACTGTTTCAAATTGTAATCTGGTTGAATTTTTATCCTACAATAATTTTTGTCAAAATCGATACCCTTTCTTACAATCGAAAATGTAGAAATTCCCAAATTAACGTGCCTTGATATTGTAAAAAAATGATGTTATAATAAAATGCTAGCAACCACTGTATTGAGAAGAGGACGGTTGAAGTACGTCGGTCTTCATCCAAGAACGCCACATCGACAGGGTTTCAAAATGAGCCTCGGCTGTGCTATCTAGCCCTGCGATTTGATAAATTAATTGACATCATTTCAGTTCAATCAATTTTATTTCATTATACACTACAAAGAGATAAAATTAATATAGAAGAGATATAGAGAACAAGATTTAGACATAACAAAGATATGACTGAAAAAGATTGAGATTAAGGAGAAATTTGAGGAAGTTCAGAAGAAAAAAACATTTTTAAAAACCATGTTCTATAAAGGGAAACTTAAGTTTGTATATTCACTATGTTCACGCTATCAGAAGCTATCCGCCGACGTTTCAAATAACCCCGCATAGTTGGTACAAGATGTGTATCATTGCCATTAGTTTATCACACTTCGTAAATTCATTGTTTACCGACTTGTACCCCAAAATTTTAGCTGGTTTAATAGATTGCTAAAGGGTTTCAAAAAATACTTGTCTATGGGTTCAGACAATTATTGATTAACATAAGTAAAAATACAACGGAGAAATGACTTTATCCAATTGAACCGTTCAAGAGTCGCTGAAAACCGTGCCATCTTCTCCAGTGCAATCAAATAATGTCAAATGATCCTTGCACCCGTTTCAACTCTAGAACACTAAAAAAGTGCAAGAATTTCAGTCAATAAACAGTTGTAGTAGCCTCGTGTGTTTTACAAATAGCTGAACAAATATTGATCACAGGTAAATTAAGAGATGTGTTAAATGTTACACATTTTTGAAACACGTAAAGTATGTTTGGTTGCAAAGATGTTTTTTCACTCAATACAGTGTGTTCAGTTGCTGAATGCCGTAAGTGTGTTATAGGTGCTTCACACCACATACATGTAAGTTTGTAAAGCACTCCATCTTTACATATAGTAGGGTTGCTATAGAAAACATACATGTTTTGTGCAGGTGCTAGGAATTCCATTATGCACTGTGGTTGCTAAACATGCAAATAGTTTAGGTATGGTTGCTTGGATTCAATAGTTTAGTTGCTGAGAGACTCTGTAGTGCAGTAACACTATTGGATGCTTCCATCTAATTTGAATGTTGTGTTTGTGATTAAATTTGGTTTTTCAAATCAAACATACTAAAAAATATGTTTGGTCGCAGCAATGTTAGGTGGACTTACTGTACCAGAATTCTTTGTTCTGGATACCTTTTGAATATTAATTACCTCATGTGAATGTGACACTATCTTTATTTTTCCTTCTCTATTATATACTTTCCAAAAGTAAAAGGTACCACAGATATCATAATATGAAGTGTGCCTTAGATTAAAATATTATTAACGTAAATATTGATTTCATCGTATTAAATATGTACACTATGTGTATGTGATACAGGAGATCATTTCATGTGAACTTGAACTCCGTGGGTGGGGATTTATCTAGTCTAGTTTACAAACTGTTGCTAGGGGAAGAGGTGAACTCTGGGTAGCTAGCAGCGTATGTATCCTATGTGATATGTAGTATACTAGGAGTTTAACAGTGTGCTGAGTAATGAAATTCATATATATATATACAATTTTACTCTGGGTAGTCTACTGGAATCCATATCCTACTCAAAGTATCACTTGTAGTAGATGGGAACTCTGGGTAGTCTACTGGAATTCATATCGTACTCAGTAAATATCACTTGTAGTCGATGTGAACTCTGGGTAGTCTACTGGAATTCATATCCTTCTCAGTAAATATCACTAGAAGTGGATGTTAACTCTAGGTAGTCTACTGGAATTCATATCCTACTCGATAAATATCACTTGTAGTCGATGGGAACTCTGGGTAGTCTACTGGAATTCATATCCTACTCGATAAGTATCACTTGTAGTAGATGTGAACTCTGTGTAGTTGTGGTTCACATGAATTCACTTGGGGTGTTATGTGCACTTTGAATAATATTTGTCTTGCCTATAGACTGAAGTTTTTTAGCAATTTGATAATTTTTTAAATAACATGACTTTTTATAAATGAAGGAGCCAAGAAGGGTACAGGAATATAATGCATTGGTACCTCCAAAATGTCATATATTATTGCCTATGTTTTATAGTTATTTGTTTATAAAAATATTCATCGGCTTAATATTCCCTCAGTGGATTATAAAACAAAATATCGGTATTAATGTATTTGTAACCCTTGCAATCTTGAAAATCTGGTACTTTTTAAGATAACCGCTGCTTGGTTTTACACTCATGGCGGCGAAATGTTTAGTTGAGTAAAAACGACGTTGACATTCTTATCTGTCTGTAAAATAAATTTGACGACGTCGTAAGCTATCTGACGTTGTTCACGTCCCATTCGAAGAGTAACCAGCAAGCATTTCCAAAATGGAATGATGTTTTTGTCTGGTTCAATGTGTCGATAGTCGATCTAGTTGTATAACTTTAAAGTAGATGTTTTTGTCAGTTGTATATTTGTACTGGTGCTTGGCTAAGAGATGTGTAAAGCTTTAGACAAATTAATATTTAAACTTTTAACACAGTTTTAGCAATAAAATTCTATGATGGCAACTCACATCCACATAATATATCCACTGTTTTTCTCTTTATCATCTTTCGTGTTAACTCATCTATGTTGCATTTTAGAAAAGGAATTCATAAACTGGAGTTAACAAGGATTATAGTAGCATTTTGAATATTCAATGACGGTTTAGTTTAGTAGGACAAATGGATTGGGAAGGTGAGAGGTTGGAAGGTGGGGAGGGGAGGGAGGGGAGGGGAGGGTTGGTGGATGCCCGTTTCCCCCTAAGAAGCCTTCATAAAAACACATCTTAATACAGAATTCCTCAATTCTTAAAAATAACATATTAATAATAAAAAAAAATTACGCTATTTAAATGAACAACCGACTTGGGCAAGTCGGTCCATTCACTCCCAACTCTCCATAAGAAAGAAGTTGTTACTAACATTTATTGAACAATTAAACATTCTGCAACCTTCTGATAATTAATTTCCTCTATCATTATTCCTACCAATTGGAAAAGCTGAAGAGTTATTAAAAGTTATAAAAACCCCATATAGAAAATCTTGTAAGTCTGTATGTTGATGATGCCCCCAGGATAGGGGGAGGAGCAGATGAGACAGGGACTAGTGACTGGGGGAGGGAGAGGGGATCGATGTTTGCCAATACAAATTGTGACGCCCTCTGACTATGCCACCCATTAATCTGTACAACACCTCACCGTCACACTGATATAGGTGTGTGGGGACAGAAACAGTCAAGTGGCTGTCCCCATTTTAAGAGCAAGCAATACAACATTTCATAAGCCGCCAGTACAAAGGCCCTATCCCACTGTTTAATCTGCAGAAATTGTAATGAAAATAAGAATCAGCCCCAGCTCTGTTTTTTGTCTCAACCTAAATGTTTGAATTTCGGATAACGATAAGTCCTATGTCAGCCGTAATGGACGATGGCGCACTGCACTTTACAAGATCCATGAAACAGGTTGGTCTATATTTTTACTACCATTATCCGTCGAAATTCTCAACCCTTTATGTCGACATATACACATTTTGAGACAAAGTGTCGAAATTTTCGAGTTTAAAAATCCTCAAAATGTCGAAGATTCAAGAAATTTCAGCATAAAATGTTCAAATTCGAAGTTAAACTTAAAATTTCGACATAATACTTCCGCGTAATTAATAATAATGATAATAAAATGTGACGTTTCAGGCTTAATGTACAAATTCCCATATAGAACGTCCGAGAGTAAACGTTTTAACTTTCAACATAAAACTTTGTATTTGTCTTAATGAAACGTCACATTTCGAGAGGAAACTCCAAAATTAAAAAAATGTCCAAATATATTTAATTAAACTGTCGAAATTTGAGAAAAAACAGTTTGAAATGAGATCAATAGCAAGATGAAACTCCAAGCTTGCATTTCTACATCCCCCTAACCTACTTTAAATTTAATGAATTACTTTAATTTATATTATTATTATTAACGTCGAGATGGTAACCGTTGTATCATCAAAAATTCGCTAGCTTTCAGCCGTTTATATTTTGAATGTCAGTGTCTAACTTTCTTTTTAATCGCCGAATACTGACCTCATGAAATTTTCTGAGAAACTACACAATCTGGCGACGCCGTATCCCTAACCCGACGAAACTTAATGTCAGTGTGGGGGGGGGGGGGGGGGGGGGGTTTGCTACACCCCATAGTGAAGTTCCTTACATAACCTCGTTGGACCCCTTCCCTACTGTAGGGTCACTTATGCGAAAGTCTGTATTGTACTTCATAACTCAGGAGCTCTGTACGTGCGCTCTTCCAAGTTAGTATCCAGTTCTCAAAGGTTAAGAGATTGTATTTGCGCAGTGCTTATATGCTTAATTGATATTGTCAATATTTTCTTAATTGCCTATTTCATTTGGGAAACGGTGTGGGAGTGGTTGGGACAGCCTGCCATAACTAAGCCCCAGTGTTACCTCAGACTACGTCAGCGCCACCACACATCGGTGACACATCTACGTTTTCGACGTCCAGTTTACCAGTAAGACGTCAAATAGAGGTCAGTATTTATCTTTGATATTTTTCGAATCTTCCGATCAAGGGAGTCACACGGTGCTGCATGCTCTGTATGGATCAGTGAAGGACATGGTAAAGTCGTGAGGCGGTTCAAATGAGTTTATATAGCCATGTAACAACATGCAGAACCGATACACTGGGCAGTAGCGGCACACACGGGCATATGTAAACAGATGTTATTACTTTATGTATCTTTCACCGTGGTTTTATAAACAACAGTTGTAATGAATTGATGAGCCGACAGGTAATTTAGTGTAACTTTAATCCTTGCTTCATATTTAACTTAGTTAATTAGACTTAGCTTACTCGTAAGCAACATTGGCAAGTTAGGCCTAGCCTACACTGCAGTAGGCCTAACTGTAGCCAAGTTTGTCATAACGTTCTTAGGCGGGGGCTAAAGTTAAGGTACGGTACACCTGAGCTAAGGCAATGTAAGATAACAGCCAGATGCCTAGGTGTTAGTGTTGATTTGACGACGAGGTAAAATGTGTCGTGGAAGATATGACAGCATGCTTTATCTTTAAACTTTTGTAGTCTAATGTTAGGATAAGAAACTGCTACAGAATAGGCTGATACCATTACCAGTCACCTAGCCTAGCCTATTTGGGTGACGTCTCTATACAGTTCCGACTTCTCTATACAGTTCCGACGGCTCTATACAGTTCCGACTTCTCTATACAGTTCCGACGGCTCTATACAGTTCCGACGTCTCTATGTTCCGACGTCTCTATGTTCCGACTTCTCTGTGTTCCACGTCTCTATGTTCCAACGTCTCTATGTTCCGAAATTTGGCCCAAAAAAAGTTGGTCACAAAATTATTGGGGTCTGAAAACTTGTTTTCTTGGTACAAACAATTTTTTGGATAAAACAAATTGTCCCAAATTATTTCTTTTGTCGGAATATGGAGACGTCGGAACATAGAGATGTCGGAACATAGAGACATCGGAACATAGAGACGTCGGAACATAGAGATGTAACCCATATTTGTGCTCTGCAGTGCTCTGCAGAACTTGTTTCATATCACCGTAGTAACAACTAGCCTAACCACTTTCATATCGATTCAGAACAGAATGTGCAACTTGTTTCCTTCAAGTTTTGTGAATATGAACAATTACTAAGGCCTTCCTTTAAGTTTAAGGCTACAGGCCCTACTATTGTACTCAAGGACCCTTACTCCCTGATTCATCTTTTGTCAACTAGCCGAGTAGAAATTCCTATACAAATATTAAAATTTTGTTGGTAAAGTACCAAGAAGATGCCTTTCACTTTCTTCAGGAGCTGTGCAAAATATTGTAGGTTCACAACTATAATAATTGTTTTTAAAGAAGTGCATGGTTTTTCTGCTCATAAATTGTTATGTAGTTTGTTACATGTACATTAGTACCAGGACAGACAGAAGGCATTGAATATGATCTGTTAATTAACACTTTAATAACTATAACAAATTTGTGGAATTTTAGTGAACTTAGTCCAATTTAAATGTAACAACAACTTTTCCTTATTTTTAAGTAGTTGGACTTTAGCCTATTTCAGACCTGTTGACTTCATTCTTTTTGTGTTAAGAAAAACAAATTTCAAATGTCTTGACATCTAGAGTAAGGCAATAGCTACACTTATATTTACATCAGTGAAAATTCAGTTAATGTTGCAGGAATTGCACCAAGAAACAAAGGCCTACTCATAAGTTGTCAAATATATAGAAACTTATAATATACAGAAGCTTTTGGAAACACCAGCTCTAACAAGAGAGATTGGATTTGAAAGCATTTCAATATTTTGAACTGTTTCATGAATTCTATTTCACCTTCATGTGAAAATTGTGATACATACATTTATCCAAGAGTGCCTTGCAACTTAGGTAGAAACTTTTGTTCTTTTCTCTCTCGTAGCATTGAAATTACCCACTCTATGCAGACCAGAGACCTCAACAAAGATGAAGAAATCCTGGTCTTCTCTTCTTTTCGTTTCCTTTATCCTCTCTCTGATGATACTTCCTCTGAATGTGTCAGGTCACGCAGGTCATGTAAGTATCAACTAATATAGTATCATTGAGGTTCCTCCAAAATCTTTTTTCAACTGCACTTCTCCCTCACCTGCCCCTTGTCTCCCCTGTCCTTCCCCTCCCAGCCCTTTCCCTTCCCTGTCCTTTTACCTCCCAGCCCTTTTCCCTCCCAGCCCTTTCCCTCCCTGTCCTTACTCCTCCCTGTCCATTCCCCTCCCTGTCCTTTTCCCTCCCAGCCCTTTTCCCTCCCTGTCCTTCCCCTACCAGCCCTTTCCCTCCCTGTCCTTTCCCTTCCCTGTCCTTTTACCTCCCAGCCCTTTTCCCTCCCTGTCCTTCCCCTCCCTGTCCTTTTCCCTCCCTGCCCCTCCCCCTCCCTGTCCTTTCCCCTCCCAGCCCTTTCCCTCCCTGTCCTCCCCCTCCCTGTCCTTTCCCATCCCAGCCCTTTCCCTCCCTGCCCTCTCTCCTCCCATACCTTTTCCCTCCTTTGTCCTGTCCCAATGCATTATTTTAACCTTGTCCTACCATATACAATCACTGGGTGTTTTTGACTCAATTTATACATGTACATAATGAAAGTGGTTTTTCTGGTTGGACACCTTCAAAGATTGTTGTGGGGTGTTAGACAAGAGATTATGTCATATCAGACGACTAGAATTGCCCTCAGGAATACATGTGAGAACCGTGTTCTAGCTCTACCAAGAGATCTATCTGTGGTCACCTTTTTCAACCATTTACTTGCTGTGGGCGTTGGTCAGAACCAGTCTCAGTACTTGCCTTTAGTGTGTGCTATGTCACCAAGTTCTAACTACAATGTACAGTACTAATATCCAACTTTGTTCTTTCAAAGACATTTTTAATTTCCGTGTTTAGTTTTATGGAGGATTCAATCATTTTTTTGTCGTGGTTGAGTATCCTTGTATGTTGGTGTTTTTTCTTTCCAAGCATTTAAGGTAGGGTTTTACAGTAACTTCCAGTCACTAAGTCTGTAAGGGTCCACAGTACCTGTAATGTAAGTTAGTGTACAATTGTAAGAGTTTCAAATTACAGTGCTTCACATACAAAATTTTCCACACATTCATGTAGTTGTACAGTATTAGAATTGTGCTTAACATTGAACCCTGTCGAGTAGGTATCACACAAAATAAATTGAGAATAAAAAATTGTACAAACTATATAATAAACTTACAAATATCACAAAATGAAAGTCAACTTGGGCTAACTAAAAGTTTTGTTGCTCAGATACTTTCTGAAGTAATTTGTAATTTACATGTTAGTAGGGAAATGGGAATTTTTAAATATTTTTGACATTTTGTGCATTATTTAAGCATTAAAAAAAACCCAAAATGTTCATTTTTACAGGATGTTACTGTCACATTGTGTGGAAATTTACCTCAATTAATCTTCATCTTTATCTAGACTATGATTGAAACACACAAGTTTCTAGTATGTGAAGTTGTGAACATATGAAAATCTGTAGTGCATTCCTTGCAAATTGTGGGTTCAAACTGCACGCACAACATGACTTAAATTATATGTTACCACAGTCAGCATATATCCAGTACAGTATGTACACTATGTTTAGCCTTAGAAGTCTGTCAATTATTTGTAATTGTACAACACCTAATTATATTCCGGCCATTTGATTGGTCAATTGCTCGTCGATTGCATGCAAAATCCGCTCTATTGCACTCTATGAAATAGAACCATGGGTTATACTTTTTTGATAGCACTTTTTTCAATGGTAAGAGAAACCTGTCTGTTCAAAACAATCTGTTGCATGAGTGCATTTTACATCCAATTATATCCAAATTTGAAGGTGTTGTATAGTGCAAATATTTCATTCGTTGAAAGATGTAATTTGTTCCATTCAACTCGGCTGCGCCTCGTTGAATGGAACATTCCATCTTTCAGCTCATGAAATATTTGCACTATTGCACTCATAACCATTCATTATTTGTATAATATCTATGTACTGCACTGCATTACCATGCCATTAATTAGTTTACAGTACAGCACAGGTCACAGCCTGTCAATAAAAAAACAAACTTCCACAAACAAACTATGACTTAAATCATACACTAAACACATAACTTGAAATATGTAACATATTAACATTGCTTATGCAATTGAGCTTCTAGAAATAAATCACATGTGCATTTTGGTGTTTATACACTAGTGATCAGAAAATCAATGAACTGTCAAGCGAACCTTCAAAGTGAGTACGTAGTGTATGCGCGTTCAAAGATCTGGTAAATATAGTATGTTTAATCATTGATGTGAGTTCTTACTGTGACATTATTTGACATCTGTGCAGGTTGTTCAAGTACTTTACAGTACCTATTCGACTAACAGTTTGGATAGTACTTTACTGTGTACATACATGTTAAATGAAGTGTTTAATTAATGTAATTTGTAATGTGTCAGTTCCAAGGAAGGCTGTCAATTGTTTTAAAAGCTACAGTACTGTATATAAATTTAAGTCCTGTGTATGTATATATGTCCTGTTTATACATATATATGTCCTGTATGTATATGTTCACTTCCTGTTGCAAAAGTGCTCAATAGGTAGATGTAGAGCAAATAATATAATATAGTATACGATCTATCTGGGCTATACCGTAATTTACAGCATGCTGTTAATTACAGTATATTAGGTATACTTTATATATATATATTTATATGTACATGTCAGTTTATTTATGCCTCTGGAACTTACAGGTGAGATCCCTGTAGTGTATATGTGAATACTCTATTCATTTGGATCCTCTTGTGTGGAACGCAACGAAAATAAACGAATGAAAATTTACTGACTTTGAACAGAGATTGGCGCAAAGTATTTACTGTACAGTATATATACATGAAGAGAAACAATCAATATATAGAGAAACAAGGATAGCTACAGTAGGAGAAAAATGATGGATATATTCCCCGTGTGTTTATCTCAGATCTTGGTAATTTACATGTGACCTTGTCAGTATCTCTGTGGAGACCTTTCATGTAAATTTATAAACCATAAATTAAGGTGTAAACATGTTGAGAAATCTTTCATATACAATTTAAGTACTGTATATAACTTCTCTTCTGCAAGACCTGTACATACAGTAGTTAGTTGCACAAGTGACACATGACAAGAAGGTTCCACTGTTCTCAATTCACAAAAGTTAACTTCACATGATCAATGTATCACTCCACTTTCCTTCTGTATATTGGCAGGAGGGGGGGAGGGGGGGTGGAGGAGTAAATGCAGCATCTGGGTTAACTAGTTGGGTGTGTGTGTGTGGAAGAGGGGTGGGGCTGGATTTCAAGATGGTGGTGATGCCATGTTGGTGGTTGTGTGCTTGTGCCCTGATGATGGTATTTTGAACTTCTTTTTTGAGAGGTGGTGGGGGGGGGGTGGACTGATACTGTGAGAGAGTTGGGATGCACACTTGGAAGTACAGTAGTGGTATGTACTGTTGTAGAAATGGGGATAGTGTGATGATGTTGATGGTGTGAGTGGCAGCTTCATGAGTAGGAGGTTAATAAAACCCAGCCCTTCCCGCATACTGTTCACACATGGGTCAGTACCCACTGGTAGATAAACCGATATATTTTAGAATCTTCTTCTTTTTTTTTTTCTTTTTTTTTGTGCGCTCTGTTATCTACTTTACAGTAGCTACAGTAGTTTTCCTTCTTGGGGACAACCTCTAGAATTGTTGTACAGTTTATCAGATACAGTAAGGATTTAATGCAGTAATTGAGAGCGTGGTGGCCAATTGGCTAAGGCGTCGGACTCGTGATCCAAGGATTGCTGGTTCGATTCCTGCCTACTTCATTACGTTGTGTCCTTGGGCAAGATGCTTTATCTCACTTGCCTCTCTCCATCCAGCTGGGGTTAAATGGGTACCTGTGAGGTAACTTGTCATTTGGGCGCAGTATATAACTGCTGCGGTGCTGCCGACTGGAGGGATTGTCTCTGGGACAGGTTATCATTGACCAGGGGTAATATAACGTCTGTAAAGCGCTTTGAGACCTATCGCTGGTATAAAGCACGATATAAAAAGCAAATATTATTATTAATTACCTCAGACCAGCTTGGCAAACCATTACAAATTACATGTTTTCCAAGAAGATTATGACTAAGTTGTGACCTAGTAGCGATTGACTGTCAGAGAATTAAAAAGTTGAGAACGTACATAGCTAAACACATTAATATCTATCGATGTACTCTTGTCAATTGTATTGATTAATTACAAGTTTACTTAGGCCTTCTGTCACAGTGCTATATTGCTGTAAAAGCTTCCTGTTTGGCAAACCACCTCTCCAAATTGTTTTTCCTCTTACTTTTCAACAAGAAGTGGTACAAAGTTCAAGCAGGGATCTGTTGTACTTAACCGCTCCCTGCTTTTCAAGTGCTTTAATATAATAATAAAACCAGTAAGTTTTGGGGATTTATATATATATTGTTTGCGTGCACATCGACAAGTTTAAAACACCAACCTTCAAACTGATGTGATAAAGTAGGTGAAGCGTGGTCGTATTAATTAATTTTGACGGATGTTGTTTGATTTGTCAAAGTCTACTCATATACCGTGTATGCTGGTGCCATGCCTTTATCAACCCATCAACCTTTCTTCAGTGCTGTAAATTTTCCACTGGTCATGGAATCGATCCGAGTTTGGCTAGATCTTTTACAGTTTGGGTGTTAAACTTGTAAGATTACAGCCTGCAACCTGGGAAAGAAGCACAGTAAATGTCCTCTTTCTTTTAGAATGCAAAGAGGTTGGCAAATAAATTGATGTATATCATTCATGAAGTATTGTACATGTATGCTAAAGATTTCACAATTTTGTACTACAGTTCAGTGGGTGGCACTTCTGTAGCTACCCCAGGGGTAACTTTAAACATACAAACTTGTCTTGTAAACATACAGTACACAGTTTATATAGCATGTATATGTATACATACATTCCATGCAGTAATATATAAGGTATACAGAGAGCATGCTTTAATTTACCATACTGCACTTTCAATGCTGAGAGCTAAGTGTAGAATGCACTGTATGAAAGGACTGCTCTCTCCATGTTGCATCATACTGTACTGTATGGTATATTTATTGGAAAGTCCCTCTGTGTAGCCTACATGTGCCAATATATATGTTAGATTTGAAAGGAAGAGACCTGGGAGTTGGTTTACGGAAGGAAGTGAGTTTAGAGGTGGGAGTATTTTAATGTTTAAAATTTTACTTCATAATGATAAAAATAATAATAATAATAATGTTTATTTATATATCACTTTGCATAAAAGATATATACATATGTCTCATATTACTTTCACGTGGGACGAGAGTAAAATCTTAAAACGTTCAAATATAGTTAAGAGTTTACTTTGCTTGTTGTAATGTTACACTCGTAACCTTCTTTTGTAATCAATAATTAGTATTGTCTGAGTTTACATAATTGTTTAAGAGTCTGTCAGTGAAGTGTACCCATGGCAAGGGTGTGTGTTTTTGGGAGAAGGGGAGGGGGGGAGGGTTGGAGAGCAAAGTTATTTTGTTAACTTTATGATATGTTACATGGTTTACAGAACTTACTATAACTTGGTTAGTGGATTATAATTGTTGTAAACCTGTGTACAGTATGTGACTCATTTTTTTCCCCGTTAAACTCCTATGTACTGTTATGTTTAACATACTAATAGTCCCAGTGGGGAAATTCCCTGCCAATGTTTTGGTTATATAGTGGTGCATTGAATCTTTCAACCTTAAAGCCTGGAAGAAAAAAAAAATGTCCCCATATCCCTACTTTTACATAGTCGAGGGAATTTCCCCTTAATTTGCAAAGCTTTTGAAATTTATTCCTAATTTCAACAATCACAGGACTTGATAGAATTTTGGAAAGCTTAAAGGCCCACTGTATCAAGGACAGTAGTTTATGTTTTAAAGTTCAGTTAGACAGTAGAACCTTTATCAATCCTTTAATGGTCAAGCATGTCATCTCTAGACTTTGCATAGTAAATTATACTATACAAAGCAAGCATGTTTCTTCTCAGTCCTGAGTCTGTAGTGGTGGGGTAATGTAATCACTACACTTACTGTACAGTCTGTACATAGTAAACTACCTCAGGGATAATTTATCCGGTATATATCACATTGCAAAATACTACAGTACGGTACTTATAGAAGCAAAGACGTTATACATAGGACAATACACTGTAGGAGGTTACACTGTAGGACGTTACACTGTAGGACGTTACAATGTAGGACGTTACACTGTAGGACGTTACACTGTAGGATGCACACTGTAGGATGTTACACTGTAGGACGTTACAATGTAGGACGTTACACTGTAGGACGTTACACTGTAGGATGCACACTGTAGGATGTTACACTGTAGGACGTTACAATGTAGGACGTTACACTGTAGGACGTTACAATGTAGGATGTACACTGTAGGACGTTACACTGTAGGACGTAACACTGTAGGACGTTACACTGTAGGACGTTACAATGTAGGATGTACACTGTAGGACGCTATACTGTAGGATGTTACACTGTAAGACGTTATATGGATGTTACACTGCAGTATGTACATTGTAGGACGTTACACTGCAGTATATACACTGTTACACTGCAGTATATACTCTGTTACACTGCAGTATTACACTGTAGGATGTTACACTGTAGGAGGTTACACTGTAGGACGTTATACTGTAGGATGTTACACTGTAGGACGTTACACTGTAGAACGTTACACTGTAGTGTGCACTGTAGGATGATACACTGTACACTTCCAGGGATAATTTATCCGGTTTCGCATCACAAAATACTACAGTACGGTACCTATAGATACAAATAGCTATACATACAAGTGCACTGATGTATATAGTAGTTTTTGTACACACAGGAACCATAGAATTGTATTTAGAGAGACAAAACTCGGAGCCTTCAAAACTGGTAAATACAAAATTTGAACAGTATATTGTTCTCTGTACAAACAGTACAGCACTGTTTTAATACAACACAATCTTTTTAAATACAACTCAATGTACAGAATGTATAAGAACTGCACAGTTCAACATTACACGTTTCTTTGCTTCTTCAGTTATGTTTATCATGTATTGCTAAAGCAACAACTACAGTATGCCATGTATTCAATACATATGCATAATTACAGTATATATACTTGAGGGATTTAGTACCTGAATATAGTTAAAGTATACAGTATGAGACTACAGTGTATAAATTACGGTAACTGTCGGGCACGTACAGTATCACCTGCTTCCGGTATTCTATTCTTGGAAAGACTGTTCATTTCAGTCCCAGGGCATTTCCTGTGCCAGTAATCTTCCAGTATGTACAGCTCAGTATTGTTACCAGGATTTTACAAGTTGCGCAACAGAAGCGTATAATGGGCCTATAATGTGCGCGAAAAGAAATTCAGATGATGAAATTTTTAACTCATGCACAACAACAAAATTAATGTCAAATTCCAAAGTGAGTAATTTTTCACTAGACTGGTTACCATACAGTATATGCTGGCTTAGATTATCATGCAATGCACACTACTATACGGTATATATTCAACTCCCTTACGTCTGTGAAAATGTTAGGCTATGCATACGCTGCGAATGTCTGAAATCAACGTAAAGTAAAACGAGTGCCTGGACAGATTGCAAGCATGAAAATACTGCACTTTTGTAAAGATATATTCGATCCCCTTCAATGATGTAGATAATATTACCCACATATTTTGACGACACGAGAAGCTTCTAATTTGGCCTAGCACTTGCTCACAACTGTTATCAGCCTCTGTCATAAGTTACCAAATAACAGTCAGACCATATCCACTTTTGTTCATATTAAAGTTGAAAAAAATTCCCCTTTTTCCCAACCACAGTATATATACAGTATATACAGAAGTAAAGGGTAGCCTATATTATATTCCTTCTTTGGTAGTTGTATAGATACAGTAAATCTAAGTTAAACACAATTGAACATTATTACTAAATTTCATACTGGTCTCTGTCTGTTGTCTGACTTTAAATATAATGTATTGGAAGGTAGGATTATTGAAGTACTTGTATGTCAGGGCAGTGATACTAATATTATGCAAACATGTACGTACAAGGCACTGATGACTACAGAATGTGTCAGTATGGACTTTTTTTCTAGCAATGTATAATGTAGCAGCAGAATTAAACGACGTACCAGTGCACCCCTCCCCCCCCCCCCCCCATTTGTCCTCTTGATTCAATTTTGTTATGGATGCCTTTCGGCCTGTTGATGAATAATAAATTACATAACGAATTAAATTAATCTTTTTAAGTACAAATAAAGCTAATTGATGACGTCGTTTGTCACCCTGTGACTTTCGTCTCGATTGCTGTACGTAGATGTGAACCACACATAGCACTAGTGCATTAAGAAACCAGCGGTAATGTGGGAAACCCAACTGTGTATACAGTATGTCTATGCAAAATTAATATCATAAATAAATTTACAAGTTATGTTTAGCTATTCTGTACTCACTCATGATTTACCACTTACAATATCAGGGCGAATTTGTAATAATTTTCGTTGGTTGTCGCTTGGCCAGCCAGGCCTTGCGTTATATGGTTGTCCAAACAGTCAAGGTGGTTGTCTGATAAACAGATTGTAGCAATTTAAGGAAACATGACCAGTATGTCGCTGTAGGACATGTACACTGTAGAATGTACACTGTAGAATGTTAGACTGTAGGATGTTAGACTGTACTGTAGGTGAGATGTGTACAGTACGGTAGGTTGGTGAACCGAACACCAGCTTTGGAGGTGATACAGTAGCAGTTCATCCTTTCTCCTATTTAGAGGTACTGTGGGCTCTATTTAGTTACAATGCAATTTGATTGCTGATTTTGGTCCTCCGAACAGAAATTTGGTGGTCTTGGACTACCAGCCTACCAGGCTACCATTGAAAACTTTGCCCTCTGTGGATACAGTATATATGCCAACTGGTGCAAAATTAATTGTAATTTATGGTCAGCTAGACATTCTGTACTCTTTTAGGGTACATACAGTGAGCTGACACAAACCTAGCCAACACAAATCAAGTATTTAAATAAAACTTCTCACCCACATACTGTATAATGTCTGAGGTTTTTGTGTGGTGTTATTACACTGTATACAGCATGGTCAATTTGTATAGCTTTTCATACAGCAGTCTGATAATTTCCCCTTCAATTAGATAAATTTGGCAAGAATTTTACAAAATTACTGGTAGAAAAGTTTGTGTACTGCATGTATCTAATATCAAAAATGCCTGCATTAAAAGCCATCACATTATTAAAATGATATTAGTACTTAAAGGCATTGAAGACTCGGCCCAAACCATGTGCCACCCTTTGAAAAAAGTTAACTTTCCGTTGCGAGTGAAGTTGTTTTCTTGTCGCTACAAAATGCAGACAGTAATGAAATGTGATACCTTGCTATCTTTTATCTGGATCTGAGATGTCCATCGCTGCTATGTACACTGTGTTGTGGGTACTGACCGTAGCGGTATGTATTGACTGTACACTAGTGTCTTATTACCGACGGTAGCAAGCTGTGTGTGTATTTTCTGGGATCGATGGAGGTGTCTAACACTGCTGTTGCACCTCATTCGAAACAAGTTTAGATTACCGGCATCAGACGTTTCTTTATGCGCGAGTCTTCACTCCCTTTAAGTAAATTTTATTCCTCTTCTTTTTTTCCCCCTCTCTTAACAGCATCCTAACAATGGAGGAGACAGCAATGATACCGGATGCGGTGTCGATTGGGGTTGTTTCAGTCACGATACTTGCGAGTTAGAAGAGGACTTAAAGAATTGTATTTTCTTATTCAAATGGAGGCAAGAAGATGGTGCCATCCACTTCATATTGCAAGCTCTGACCAGTGGATATATCGCACTGGGCATCTCACAGTCAGGAGAAATGGTAAGAAGTTCTATCCAGCATGTTTACTTCGCTCCTCGCTTACCTGTTTCTTCACAACCTTAGCACCTCATTCTACTGCGAAAAACATGTGTAGACACTTTGGATGGTAGAATGAGAAGGAAGGGCAACGACTGGGGGAGCCGGTCGTTGAGGGTGCACAGTGTTAAAAGATTACCAGGGCATACTAGACACGGTAGAATGAGGTGCTAAGGTTGTGAGGAGACAGGTAAGCTTGTCACTCGTAAATTTATCCAAACCAGTAAGTTTTATGATGTTTCATTCAATGTAAAGGATTCATGAGTCAAGGGGATGTACTTCTGGTGCATAAAATTCATTGATTTCATAAACTTGCTCGGAATTTTCGACAGGTCGAAACAATGTCCTTATAAGTATTTTGTACAGTAATGTGGAGACACTGTACACAAAAGAATAATAAAAAAATAAAAAGGGTGGATTTTATAGTATGATTGCATCTGGCAACAGAAGAGATTGATAGGGATGTGCTTCTAGCAATTGAACTGGAAAGGTCTTCGTTGCACTACAGTACATTATGTAGAAATCTTCTTTTTTTTGGCCACTGAGGGGAAAAACTAAAATGTAATGTATTTGACAGACAAAATTGCTTATTGATGGAACTCTAAAGGCAGATTTAGGGTATTGAGAACGAAAAGCAACATTCCAACTGTATCTACAAGATTCACTCTGAAAGGATATATAATCAACAGCAATACTTTGATGGGGAAATAAGACTCTTTGAGCTACCGTGATACATTAAGTTTCAGATGATTTCTGTATTCAGCATTAAATGATTTTGAACCCTCCCTCTCTGCTCTTAGTCATACTCTGCTGCGTAGCACACGATCACCTGAGAGGAAGTATGAGGTGTCTTCACTATAGATTAATGGATTTCAGTTTTATCATTAGTTTACAACAGAGTTACCTGTCTGAATTCTAACAAACTAAGAATTTTGTCGGATATTACATTCTTCCGGCATACTTGCAATCCAGAATCTCATTTCAGATTGTTTTTTTAAATTTTTGTTCCCTTTACTTTATGAATATTTGAGTGAATTATCAAAACATAAAAAGAAGGAAGGGGGAAAACAAAAAAAAATAGACAAAGTTATATGTTGAAAGTGTTAAAAGTTGGAAGATGGATTTACATTCAGTATTTGTGAATATCTTGCATATTTACTGTCAATAATTATGAATATCTGCACCAATTCTGTAATTTCTTCAAACTTGAATTATGGAGAGTGTTCAGTATAGGTATGAAATGTGTGGACAACAATGTATCCTCTACAGTATGTATATTATAATAAAACAGGTCTGTTTGATGGGGTCGGCAATCCCTCGCTGGCAAAATGTGTTTCTTCGACCTTTTCCATGGTTTTGTGTGATTTCAAGGGAACAACAAAACAAATGATTGGTATAGTACTGATAGACCTTGCAAAGGCAAGTACAGTACTTATAGCAAATGTGTGATTTTCTACACAAATTTATAGACCTGTATATATATTACACTAAGTTGCAACTGTTTTGTATAGTCTTGAAGTACGGTACATGCTATAGAAGGGTCCACAATTTCCAGCCATGTCAACTTTCATTCTTTGTACTAGCAAACCTGGTAGCCATAGTCAAACATCTGTTCGTAATCTCTGACAATTTTGAAATAATTTTGAAAAACATAGAATAACACTTAAAGCAAGCACTGAACTCATTTTGAATGTTTTTGTCACTGGCAAGTAAAGAATTCCACTGTCAGAAGTTAGCCAGTAAACCAGTCCAAATGTTGAGGCCTGCTTCACATACATTTTTTTATTTTGTCCCTTCCCATTTTGTTTCGTTATAGGCCGATAGTGAAGTCTACTCCTGCAGTCTTGAAGGTGAAGGTGTCCTAAGAGGCTGGAACTCGGCTCGTGGGGAATACAAACAGATCGATGTGGTACACCCACTGTGAATTTATTATTTTACTTTGTTCTTTCTCTATAGACCTTTCTATCTGTCTATAAATAAAATAGAATACCCTTTGTAGGTAAGATGTGTTGTATTATTAAAGAACATTATGGAATATGTGGTACAGAATGCAAAGAGAATTTGAAAGAAAAGTTATGTGGGGGGGGGGGGTGGATTAATAGTATGTGGTTTTGCTCCTTGAATCAATCACATATCCCACTTCCTCTTTTAAGCGTGACCACCCCCCCACACCACAAGATTGAACCCTCATCCACTGCCTCTGTCAAAACACAAATCAAAGAACGTTCCCCGAATCCTTCCTCCTGATTAACAAACCAGAAATCACAAAAGACAGCATCAATTTTGAAATGGGGAGAGGATTTTCTGAACTGGTAAACATTCCAACCATTATACCACTGCTTTGCCTTTTTTGATACTACAGTAGTAACATAAATTTGACAATTTGTATTTCATCAGGTTCCAAATTCACTCTCCGACCAGAAGGTCACATCTGACGATGGAGTGATAATCTGCGAATTCAAGAGAGCGGACTACATCAGCGGAAGCGACGAAATGTTTCTAGATCTTAGAAGCGGGAACAACTACACCGTTCTAGCAGCTTGGTACCCTGATACGGATAATGGTCAGTCTGTTTGCTTCTTCATCTCTTAGTTCTAAAACAAGGGAAGCTTTTGCCAACCTCGTATTTTCCTGATGGAATGTAACACCTAGACTATTCACTATTGTAGTGATATATAGGGTTTTAATATTCCATTAGCATTTTATTCTTTCTTTCCTTCCCCAGGTGTCCCTGTCTATCATCACGATAATCATATGCACACACCTGGAAAGGTGGACTTCACACAACACACTACAAACTCGGCAGAAGGAGGAAGCGAATTTTTACCCAAGCTTCACGGTAGGAATATTGCTCGTTCTCTTTGAAGGATCCATGTGATAAACTTTCTATGAATTTGTTATGGTAGCTCTTGCGTTTCTTGAACAGAAAGGAGTGGGGGTGGGTATGGGAGGGGGTATGGGTAGCGCATGGGGATTTCTTGGTTACCATATTTGATCACAAGAGAAATGTCAGAGAAATAGCAAGCACATGTGGTATAGTGTTAAATCAATACACAAAGTAGCCACGTGAGCCCCGAACACATACGAACCCGCGACATATGGCAGGATGTAAAGAAGTTAACGGATATGCAGGTAGCTTCAGGTTTCACTATCGAGTAATTTATTATACCACGGGAATTGAATTGCGAGTTCTAATATAACATGTTGTCATGAAATCTTAGAGCTGTTGAGAGTGAAGTAAATTCACAGTCTTTGTCTTGCAATGATTTATGCATGATATATGACAACATCATGCCAGAGTTGGAAAAGCTGCGATGAATTTGGGCCATAACCTGTTGGTAACTTTTGATCGACCACTCTGGAAAGATATTCAGGCATGTTTCCGAAAAAGGTTGGCAACAAGAACAATGAACTCTAGGTAAACAATATTTGGTGATTTATAAATAAATGGAAATGAAAATATTGCCACAAAATCTGTGGGACAACAAAACATTCTGTTTTGGTCTTAATGTGCTTAATAAACTAAATGATACATTCTGTTTTGGTCTAAATATGCTCAACAAACTTGAAAATTAGTGAATAGTTTTGGTCTAAATATTCCAAAACTTACTGGTTTGGATATTTACGAGGGACGAGCTAACCTGTCTCCTCACAACCTTAGCACCTCGTTCTACCGTGCCTAGAAAGTCCTGGTACAGAAATAACACTGTGCGCCCTCTATGACCGAATCCCCTCCCCGGTCACTGCCTTTCCTTTGCATGAGACCACTCCTTTAAAGTGGCCTCAAAGTCATGGAAATGGGGGGTGGCTAGAACCCTCTGGCCACCCCTGTCAATTCCCGTCGACCTAACTCCCTAAAAGTGAGTCCCTCACAAAAGTCACGGATGCCTTCCTAGCAGGGGAGAGTGTAACCCTCCACAACGCAGCGGGGAATGGGGACACTCTCCTGAGCCCTGCAGGCAATACTAAACCCTTATCCTAACAAGGAGCCTAATCTGGTAAAGATCCGACACTCGCTAACCTTAAAAACCTTAGGTGAGTACACTTAGGAAAAAAACAAGGTACAAAGTTACACTCACCGACAGACATGTCCCGGAGGATTCTTTGGTAGTAGTTGGCCATATCTATCTGGTGCCTGTAGTCGTGAGTCTAGTCGAACGACCGCTCCCCCGTCAGGCTGTGTCCCACCACCCTCGAGGGAGGGCGGCGGGAATGGAGACAGGTAAGCTCATCACCCGTAAATATCCAAACCAGTAAGTTTTGGAATATTTACTTCACTCCTTGCTTACCTGTGTCATCACAACCTTAGCACCGAGTGGCACTGCCCGATGGTAGGAGGCCCTCGCATCACCGCGCTACCATATGCTGTCTCGGCCTGTAGAGTGTCAGATAAGTAACACATCGACCAAGCTGGCCGTGAGCCCAGAGCTCATAGCCACGTCAGTGTTGGTGACTCGTGGTGCGAGATGATCTGCTGCGTGGTCTGCCCCCGTGTAGACGTATAGGGTGACCCCTCTCCTGAGGTAGGAGACTACCGCTCCGGCGACTCACGTGAAAGCTCTCGGAGCCATGGACAGGCCGAATGGGAGTGCCCTGAACTGGTAGTCCAGTTCTGCGTACCGGAACGTCAGGAACGGTCGGTAATCTTTGGGAACCATGATGTGCAGGTAAGCGTCCCATAAGTCTACAGTCGCCGCCCACATGCCCTTTCTGAGCAGGGGTAAAACTAGATTTAGGGTTTCCATACGGAAGTGTTTTGGCCTGATATATTTTGAGTTCAGAGGTTTTAGATTTAGGATGGGACGCCAGGTATCGTTCCGTTTTTTGGTCAGAAAGAAAGAGGACCAGAAGAGCGGTCCCGTCCCTCCCGGTACCTCTACAATTGCCTGCTTGGCCAGCAGGGCCAAAATCTCCCCGTCTAGAGTTAGACGTCTGACGGGGTCTGTGGGTGTGGGTGTCTGCCTTCCTCCGCCCCCGAAAGATGGGCTGGAGGAGAATTCTATTTGGTAGCCGTGTTTGACTGTGTCCAACACCCACTTGTCCCCGCCTATGAATTCCCATTGCTGGGTGAAGTTTGCAAGTCTCCCCCCACCTGCATAATTGCCGAGGTGAGGTGGGCACCCCTAGGGCTGGGCAGCGAACAACGTTCGAGTGGAGGAGCGGTCGTTGTCACGTCGGTTAGGTGCCAGGCCTCTGCCTGTTCCTCTAGACTCCCAGGGATGGGTCGGGCGGTATGCCCCCCCCCAGGCTTCTGCCTCTGTGAGCTCCTCTGCTCGGTGGTCTGGCCGGTGCTGCTCTCAGTCCTCTGCTTGGTCTGCTCTTCCTCGGGCGGAATGGTCTCGGCCTTTGTCTGACCGAAGATCTAATTTCAGACTTCGCCA
Source organism: Apostichopus parvimensis (assembly GCA_000934455.1). Taxonomy (NCBI): domain Eukaryota; kingdom Metazoa; phylum Echinodermata; class Holothuroidea; order Aspidochirotida; family Stichopodidae; genus Apostichopus; species Apostichopus parvimensis. The sequence continues at coordinate 25,517 of KN889467.1, read as the reverse complement.
GGGTCTCTCTTCGGGCTACGTCTTCCTGTAGCTTCTGCTGGAAATTGCCAGCAAAGAGGTCTTCCCTGAGGGATGGTAGTGCCAACATCCTAGTCCTTGCCTCTATGGACGGCCAGTGTATGGCGGAGACAATGTTCTCCCTACAGGCTTTGACCGAGCGGGTGGCGACTCTCGCAAACTGGTCATATGCGAGTCAGACCAGGGGTCCCAGCAGTAGAAGGAGCTGGCCTGCTTCGTTCCTAGACACCTGACTATCGTTCTCAGGGAGTTGCTGGTGATGCCGCATTAGTACGTCGGCCGACAACATTAAGACGGAGGCAAACTTCATGCCGGACCGGCCGCTGTGTCTACATCTTTTAGGAGTTCCTCTAACTTCCTTTGGGCCAGAGCCCTAAATACGTGGGAGGATGAGGCCCCTTGTTCTGCCTTAAGCCTTTCTTTGGCCTCCTGGGGCATGGTTGGGCATTTGAACAAAGCCCTCCAGGCCTCGTCTGGCAGCCTGACTGCCTTGGCTGGGAAGGCAGTCCACCTTCGCTTATCGGCTATGGCCTCGAACCTACAGGCATGGTGGTCTTTGGCTTGGTTGAGGCTTTGCCGGTTGTCGTTAGTTTCGAAACCCGGGTTGCCTTCTGTGGCTGTGTGTCTGGTTCCTCAAAACCCAGGTGTCTCCTGAAAATTTCAGCTGCCCGCATAATAATAATAATAAGTAATATTTATATAGCGCATAATCAGCAAAGCTGCTCAAAGCGCTTTACAAATGTAAAACCTAAAAACAAATAGTAACGAAAACCTAAATATTAAATATATAGAACCAATAAGGCATAAAATGTAAAAGCCTAAAGCAACAATATTAAAAACACCCGTACTAAACGTTAATAAAAAATATTAAAAAAAAGCCCAAAACGCATATAGTCCAAAACAAATGTTTTCAAAGCAGTTTAAAAGTGGTAAGAGAACTGCATACACACACAGAGTTCGGTAAGGCGTTCCATAATCTGGGAGTGCTGACTGAGAAGGCTCTGTCGCCGGTCTTGCATCTTGTTCTCTTCTCCTTGAGCAATTCCTGTGATGATGACCGTAGGGTTCTGCTAGGTTTGTACGGTGTATGGAGACAAGACAGGTAATAGGGGGCTAGACCGTGCAGAGCTTTGTAGGTGAGCAGGTTAATTTTAAACTTCACTAATCTATTGGTAGCCAATGCAGTGATTCCAGTAGTGGTGTGACATGGTCTCTTTTCCTTTTCTTACAAACTATATGAGCAGCATTTTTTTGAACCATTGGGGAGAAATGGGCGGATATGTGATATCTGGCGGAGATGCGAGTAGCACGTCCTAACAACACTGTTAATATGGGGGATCATGCCTAATTCTGAGTCTAAAACGGCTCCTATGTTACGGGCTGATACACATGCAGCGACCTTTGTAGTTCCTATCATAAATTCTGTGAATTTTCTGTGAATAGCATTGTTAGCTCTTGAAGCAGGGCTCCTCCCGTCATGGGAGCCTCCTCTAGTACGAAGTTCCGTCCGAAGCTCTCCTCCGTCGGATCGTAATCTAGAGGGTCTGTGGGATCCCTAGGATCCCCCTCGTCTTCCAGACCGGACAAGTTAATAGATGCTCTGCAATCCAGGACGTCCTCCCCTGGTTCCGAGGCCGGTTGTGGAGCCACGGTAGAGCCGGAGCTAATGGAGCCTGGTAACTTGTCTGTCACCCTGGTTGCTCTTTGTTGGTCCAACGGGGGGCATAGCAGGCCAGTAAGCTGTGCTAGCCATGCTGGTTCCTCCTCCTGTCGTTGTCTCGGGGACCGACCCCTTCTTTTCGCTCTTTTGTAGCCGTCGTCTGACGACTCCGAGGATTCGTCGGAGGCCGGGGAGTACCTTCTCCTTTCCCTCCGTCTCAGGGATCTTGAGCGTGATGTCGATCTATCCCATCTAGATCTGCGGGAAGTCTCTCTCCACCTTCTTTCCCGAGCCGGGATTTCGGTAAGGACCCGCCTCTCTGGTTCCCCGCTTCAGGACCGGCTCCGTTGGTTGCCAGTGGAGGTGGGATGAGGGTGGGGAGGGGCCTGAGCCCCTGCTGATTGCATTCTGGGGATGGGGAAAAATCACCCCAGAAGTATATGTGGTTGCACCTCTGTTGATAAGAACAATACCATTAAGAAGACAAAAAATTTTTGCTTGCAACACTTTCTCAGCAAATGTTCACCAGGCCTATCCAACTTTTGTATTTTGAGAATAAGGAAGAATAAAGATTTCTAAGTGGTTCATGTATCAGGTGGCACTAATGACCTGAGAAAAGGTCAAAAGTTGGACGTCTGGTTAAGTTGGAGACCCAAACGTCCACAATCACCGCTTGTCCATCGCGGTGTCTATATTGTAAAGATTGTCCTCTTTTCTTCTCCAATGCTAGGAATCTTGATGACCTTAGCCTGGTTTGGTTTTGCCGCCGTGGGCGTGACGTCGTCTAGATATTACAAACCGATTTGGCCCGAGACGACCCTGTGGGGGAAACCTGTGTGGTTTAGTGTAAGTAACAATCGAGCACGTTAATGGTTTAACATATTGGACATGATTTGTAAGTTTGACAAAATACATATTTACTTATTTATGCCTCAATAAGAGTTTGCTCACTGAATATTCACGGGGAGCCTAGGTAAAAGCTAAACCTTGCAGTAACTGAAAGTAGGCTCCATAAACATGCAATTCTACCTGGCACAATACCCATAGCATTGAGAAGTGGATTATTATTATGATTCTCTCGCAGCCTGTCAGAAATACAGCTGCTAAAAACCTTGTCTGTCGAAAACCGTGGTGTGTGTGGACAGACTTTCTTACTTTAAAAATGTTGTATTGACTTCAGTCTTCTCCTTACATGTCTCGGAACCATATGACCTTCTTTCTACCTAACCCTACCTACAACTGCAACGCACATAGTAAAAATGTCTGCGTTGGCTCAGTAAAACTGCGTCTAGGCTGCTGTCCTCCATGAAAACATGTTCTTTAGAATACCTCTACAGGAACACGCAATACTTAAATATATAATGACCCCGACAATATGCTGGCTTGTGCATAAGGGAAGGGTGTAGTGATATGCCTATAATGTGTACAAAAACATTTAATGATGAAACCTATAATTAATATACAATAACAAAATGACTGTCAAATTGCGAAGCGAGAAATTTGGCCGGTATTCAACCAAAGTGTCTATGATAATATTATAGGCTATATTTATGTTGTATATTGTCGGAAAATCGAGTAAAACGAGTGTCTAGACATAATGCCAGCATAAAAATACGACACTAGTTAATCGATTTTATTGAAACATTGATTGTTGCGTGCATATGCCGTGAATGTC
>KN889467.1:7755-21420 GCA_000934455.1 Apostichopus parvimensis | reverse complement strand
AATGGCACATATCTCAAACTTCAATGGCTACTATTGACGATGCATCAAATACAGTAGTTTACACATGAGAATTGCACCAAATTGTTTTTAGTAATAACTATTTAAATTGTTTAAATGTTGTTTAATAAAGTAGATGATCCCTTTATCCATTTATTTGCTAAGGGTGCCACTCAGATTCAAGAAAACCCCCTCCCCTTAACCCCCCTTTAACCCCCCCCTTACCATTCTCCTTCCAGTTTCATTTGAGGCAGACTAAAAGGCAGCAGGGTAGGGATGTAAATAGATATTTTGCTCTTTGATATTACAATTGTGAGTAAATCCTGCACAGAGAATGGATTGTCATGAAGCTTTGGTGATATCATTTAACGTTTTGTCTTGTCTTTAGATTCATCGGACTTGTATGGTCTCTGCTCTGAGCTCATCTCTTATAGCAGCTGTTGTTATCGTGATTCATGTCCAAGGATACATCCTACCATCGGTAAGTAACTACAAGGCAATTTATTTCCTGGACATTGGAGTGGGTTCTGGACAGGGGTAGGGGCTCTGGACAGGGGTAGGGGCTCTGGACAGGGGTAGGGGCTCTGGACAGGGGTATGGGGCTCTGGACAGGGGTAGGGGCTCTGGACAGGGTAAGGGGCTCTGTACAGGGGAGGGGCTCTATACAGGGTAGGGGCTCTGGACAGGGATAGGGGCTCTGAACAGGGGTAAGGGCTCTGGACAGGGGTAAGGGGCTCTAAACAGGGTAGGGGCTCTGAACAGGAGTAAGGTGCTCTGGACAGGGGTAAGGGTTCTGAACAGGTGTAGGGGCTCTGGACAGGTGTAGGGGCTCTGGACAGGGGTATGGGCTCTGAACAGGGGTAAGGGGCCCTGAACAGGGGTAAGCGGCCCTGAACTTGGGATAAGGGGCTCTGAACGGCAAGGCGCTCTGATCATTGCAGGGGCTCTGAACAGGGGTAAGGGCTCTGCACAGGGGTAAGGGCTCTGAGCAGGATAGTGGCTCTGGACAGGGGAGGGGCTCTGAACAGGGTAGGGGGAGGGATCTGTGGACAAGGGATATTGGGCATTAGACAGGGAAAGACTGGAGATTGTGTGGGACCATCATTTAAGGCAGTACAAAGGGAAAAGACATCTCCATAATGAGGTGAAACAAGTGGGAAAGTCACCAGGGATCTTCACTGAAATGAAAGAAAAATGGGTGCGTGTGTTCACCAGGGTATGATTATCCCAGACACTAAAGAATAATGGATGGGCAATCCCCAGGGATCACTCTGGAAGTTGAAGAATAATGGTGGTATTATTCACCGGGGCTTACAGTAGGGTTGAGAGGGCCAATGACACTACAGTGTGATGATTCCAATAGTTAAAATAATCCGTTCAACTGTTCTGCAGTTTTAAAAGGATGACTGGTACATCCGATATATCAGTGGATTGTCATCACTTACATATCTCTTTTCACTTACATGTCTGCTCACCACTGCAGTACTCTTATATACTGTGCACCATTTTCTATTGATTGTGAAATTGGATCGTTGGATCTTCACCACCAATGAGCTACGAAAGTTCTTCCTGTCACGTAATTAAATCTAACATCGGTGGTTTCAAGGTGTACCATCACAGTTCTCAATTTACCATCGCACCAAGTTACCGCACATTGATATCACCACCGACGCAAAAATTGGTCATATCTAAAAAAAAATCCTAATGTAGTTGTGTTTTTGCACGCAAAGCAATTGATGGACAGAAAAACACTGCAAGATTGTTCGAGTCAAACGTTTCAGCTGACTAATTCTATCTAGAAGTTGTTTGCTTCTTCGAAAAGAAAATCCTTATTTAAATAGAATATTTATGTGATTCTCCCTCACTTATCTGTCTCCTCACAACCTTAGCACTACTGTGTCTAGATTGAACCTTATCAGCACTGTGCACCTCTTGCAACCAGTCACTTATGTGCCAAAAAAAATTATCTTCACTAATTTGTTTTCTTTTATTTTATATATCTTAACGACAATTTTTTAGGAAGGCAATATCCGGTTTCTCCACGCCATCTTTGGTACTACGGTGATCGTCCTCGCCATCTGCAACGCCGTAATGGCGGTGTTCAGGCCACACCCAGGAACACCAAAGTAAGGAGAACTTAACAGAGAATTAATTTATGTAGGGAATGAATCTTCGAGTCCCAAAATGATTATGTTGTACACGTATGTATGAGGAGCTTGCCCTGAGGGCTGCGTGAAGTAACAGACCATCTTATTCTAGTCTGTATCGAAATTACTCTGGTTTTACTTTTATTATTAACAGTTGTACAATCTTATGAGGTCAAGCTACCATACTGTTTACTTTCAAATTTGTCAAATTAGAAGTAAAAGTTGTTTACCTCTCACTGTGTTATATATTACAACCCCAGTCTTGGCTACCCTGTAATATGACTGGCTCAATATTCCTACTGATTAATATTACAATGATTTCAGCCATCCAGCCTTCAAATTAGAAGTATAAATGTTAACCTCTCACTGTGTTATATATTACAACCCCAGTCTTGGCTACCCTGTAATATGATGGGCTCAATATTCTTACTGATGAATATTACAATGATTTAAGCCATCCAGCCTTCAAATTAAAGGTACAAACGTTTACCTCTCACAGCCTCTGTATAAATGTAATCTTATTCTGCTACAATGTCTGCTCATCTTATCCCCACAGCTATTGTTTTAAAGCAGCATAACGAGTCGGATCCTAATAAAAATAATTGATGAAGTGAATGTTGACGCTTTTTCAAAGTTCTAAGTTTTCTGATTTGCTTTTTTTTTATATACGTGACAAACACATGAAAGACAAGTATGACATGAAAACTGTCCTCACAGAAGAAACATTTTCAAAGAATTAATAATCGTTTGGTCATCGAATCTTCATTTGGTGCTAAAAGTTAATAGAGGACGTTTGAACAAATGCAGCTATTCGTTTTCAACTGTTTATCAACAAATTTACATCAATAAATTAATTTTTGAGGTTTTGTTGTTTTGTTGAAGAAACATGTCAGTATATGATAGGCAAAACTTGTTTTCTTCTAAGTATTGCTTTCAACCAGAAGTACAATTCTGGGAGGAACAGTCGTCACTGATTGTAACACAAACTAGAAAAGTAAATTCTAAGATTTAACAGATATTTCAATATTTTACTTTTAAAACTAATGTTTGCATATTTGTTTTTTTCTTCTCCCTCACCATAACCAAAAAAACTAAAGCCGTCCTATTTACAACTGGGCTCACTGGAGTGTGGGAACCCTGGGTTTGTACCTTGCAAGTAAGTTAACTAACTTTAAGTGAAGTTAAGTAAAAGCCTGAAGATGACACAGTGGTGTTTGTGACACTAGTATTTTTGAAATATTGTGTTTCTAGGCATTTAGGTCAGTGAGGACAAAAGAAAAGAGATTGTTTTAAATTAATATTTCTGTTTGGAAAATTGGTAACACCAAGATATCTTTAATTTTGGTTATGAGAAATGCTGGAATCTTGTATGTCATTTTACCTTAGAAATCAGCCCTGACCCAGGGGAATCAACCGTTGGGGGCAGAGGGGTCAGTGGCCCCCTTTATCAGTTAAATCTGGGAGCAAAAATATGATGTTGCCCCTCCAACAATTACTAGTGGATGCATGAAAAAAACAATAGATCGACAATAATTGTAATAGTCTGCTTGAATTATCGAAGATATTAGATATGTTAAATGAATATAAAACAGCCGTAGGCTGTATGGAGTGAAACAAGTTGTTTTTTTTTTTACTTTATCGTTATTCAATAGTCATACGGATCCCTTCCGTCTACTCATCATGCGTGTCGATCAAGTTAATATCATTGATTACTAATATATACTCGATTGCGTTCATGAAATTGCTGGTATTTAATACACCCAAGTTGCTTCCGGGAAACAGCTTTGAAAGATACGGCTTTAGGGATGGAGGAGAGAGTTGTGCATGCCATTAATTCACTTAATATTCGTGTCAATGAATTTACCCCTCTGGTCCTGGACACAGATCGCCCCCCCCCCCCCCCCCCCACCCGACCCTGACCGGTGCTTCAGTGTCAAAGTAATCACTTGAGACAGCTTGACTTGAGTAACATTTGGTGGCAAGGCTTTGGTGTTTTCTTCTTAAACATTAGAGTATGCAGAGACATCCTTCTTTTTGCAAAAATTTTTGAATTTAAGAATCCATAATATCAGACAATATTTCAAGTGTGTTATTATTGGTAATATTAGCTGTCAAAATTATTCATTGGATTTAAGCATTCTTTGAAATTGCATTATCATATTATCATGATCATTAATTATCATATTTTATTAAATCTTTATGAAGTATCTCTGAAATGCCCATGTGGCGAATACCTTTTCAAAACCGTCAGCATAGGACTACATATAGTTTCATGTTTTACATATATTAATGTATTTTTTTTTCCTGCCAAAGTAAGAAATGTAAAACAAGGAACAAATGACAAAGTTTTGTGACTAATACATTGTTTTTTGTTTGTTTTTGTTGTTGTATTGCAGTGGCCACCATTTTGTTAGGTGTAATTGATTTTAACAAGGAAGACTCTCTTCTGGGAGGGATTCCCAAACCCGTCTTCTGGGTGGCGGCGTTCTTCGTCATGTTCCATTTAATTATATGGATGTCTCTTCAGTATATCAGTATCACTATAGAGAGCACAGGTAAGTCATAGGTGTGAGGTTTCAAGAAATTGTTCATTAATTTTTTTTTTTCAGCGACATTTAAGGATAATTGACATAACTCACACCCGAACCTACATCATTAATCTTGTTTGATAGAGATACTTGTAATGGAGACAATTCGACCTAATGAAAAGTATGATTCCATTTGGGAGATATCACAGTTTAAAGCAGCATTTTGCGTCCTTTTCTATGATTTTTCTCAACCTCACTGACTCCACTATGCCATAACGACATACATAACTAGCTTATCTATTTAAATCTTACTTCAAATGGTGGCATAAAAGTCGAAAAATTTGCAACTTTCAACTTTGTTTTTCTCCAAGATATTTTCCGTTGGTATCCCAATAAGCCTCTCCCATAATATGAATATTTAAACACTATGAACGTCATTGATTAATACATAATATAACACCATGCTTGATTTGTGTACAGTCTATATGGCAGTTGTACCAGGGAGTTCCATAACAACTCCCTGGTATACCAACGCAAAGTCTTGAATCTATTTTTAGCAACGGCTCATAACTAAACCTGCGTCTCTGATTGGTTGAATTCAAACTAGAGTAAAGACTTGAACAAGTCTAACTATGACATCATCTAGGCACGTGTGCTTTAAATATTTTAATACTGTACTACCTGCAGTTTTGCTGTGTTTTCGTACCGTTGATCTTGTGTATTAAATCCATGGATGTTAATTTTTTCCTTACTTCCTTTCCTTTTAGAGAGGCTTTTGAGACAACTTCCTTTTCTCTTTGTTACATTTAAAATTCATTTTAGAATGTTTATATTTCAATAATGGAGATGTGTCGTTCCTTTTTGTTGGATAATTTTCTTTTTGACAATGTTTATTTTCTGCAATGGAAGTGTTTTTTGTTTGTTTTTAATCTATTAGAATGTTTGTTTTCTGCAAATTTTTTATGAGAAAACTATAAGATATTATTAACATGAAGTAACGACGGCATCCATTTTCGGTGCGAACGACAAATTGACATTCGCCTTGCAAAAAATTATGAAAAAGAGAAGCGAAAGGAAAGAAAATTGTTTCACATCCTGATGGTGCTCTGTTATTGCACTTTTGACAAATTGACAGCCCCAGTTCCAACTTTGGACCAAGGAGCTAGCTGGTTTGGAGGGGGGGGGGAGGGGTATCTCTTTTGCTTAGAAAAATCATGATGTTTGGGTGTTCTGTCTCCTTAACTAACTCTTCCTTGTGTATGTTAATGGGAGTAAATCATGTAATCATAGATTGACAATGTGTATGTTAGATAATAAAATAGATAAAAGCAAGCACACCGCCTGTACTGTAGTAACCACATGTTTATCAATCCTCTGTCATTTTTGTGAAACAGGCCGTGACAATGACGTACCTTTGGTCAACGAGCTCGACGAGTCAGAAAAAGCTCCCATTAACGGCTCTGTGGGTACTTCGGCAGTGAGTAACAATTTATAAATTATCAATTTTTTACTAATAATAAAAATTGCTTTCTTTTTTCTGTGTTTTTATTTTTTGTTAATAAAACTTCTTAGGTAATTTTTTTTTGTTGGGGGGGGTTGGGGGTGGGGAGTAAATTATGTTGTACTGTAGGTGGAGATGATTGAAGTTAAAGTAGCATTCAGGGGTTGATTTGTGTTTCAAATTGACATCACTCTTTGCATTTCTTAAAGCATCTGACAGTCTTCTTTGTGTAGTGTGTCAAGTATTCAGTCTGTTAGCAGATTGGTTTTCTGTGATAAAATTGAGATTAGAAATGATAATTCAGTCAAGTGCTGTAGTGTCTTCTAAATACTTCTTTCTGGCTTGTTAGTATCATTACTGTTTGCGAGACTTTTGCCATCGGAATATAGCAGATGTTGCTGATTGGATTAGTCATATCCTATGTATGCTATTATTCTTAAATGCCAAGTGAAGCCCTGAACACCCCTTTAAATTTATCGTATCTGTTTACATCAACTATGGGGTGGATTTCAAAAAGGGGGTCACCCAAAAATTCTTTGCTGGTACCGAGATTTTTGAGAAAAAAAATTATCCACAGTGTTTTTGATCCCAGCTGGACTAGGAAGATCAGTTAAGTTTAGTTTCTTTAAGAAATTTAAGATACAAATCCATATTTCTAACTATCTTTGATGCTTTATGAGTATCTAGTCTGAGGGTTGGGTGTCTGGTGCAGCATTGTCTCAGTCCTCATGGAAGATCCTGGGCTTGTGGAACTAAAATTTACAGACCGTGCTGGTTTTACACGTCATCTGTGGTAATGCTCTCCACACAATTGGCTAATAAAGCCTAAGATAACGTCAAAGAATTTAAGGTTTGCAACATTTTAGTATGAAGGATAGGCATAACGTTTGATGCGTAGTCATAAATACTGTGGTTGAAGTTCAATAAAACATCGCCCAATATTGTCTATTTTTTAATCAGATGATGAATGATTTTAGCATGAGATCGTATTAGCACGGACATGTTCAAAGCCATAGGGAATGCGATTGAGAGTTTTATCATGCAAGGGCATATTGGTACAGACAGTATGTGTACCCTGTGTTTACACTACTTGATAGGAATATGTAGTGCATTGATAACGTATTATTAGCTTTGACGACATTTCTAATGTGTTCAAGTGACTGTGTATGGTGTAAATAAGCTTCAGTGTTTTCGACTATATTTAATTTGTGAAGTCAAACGAAGTCACAAGAATTAAAAAAAAAGAAAGGTAAAATTTGAAGTTGTCACAAATCCTGTTCAATTTGTTGTTGAAGCAGTTAAAGGGAAAACTACTGAAATTTATTTTTTACTGAAATTTAATGCCATGGAAACACATTTTTAGGTAATTTCAAGCTCCCTTAATGTGGTGGGTGACCTGTATTATTTGGCCCCTTCACGTTCACAGAGAAGACAATACATATTTTTTTTCCAAACAGTTCATCAACTGCAAAAAAACTAGTCTGCTTGCGCTTTTTAAAGGAAAACATCAGACTACAAGCCATAACTTCTGTTCAAGCTTGCATTAACATTGACACCTAATTAATGAAAGACACTCAACTCTATCTCCTAGCAACAGTCATGACAAAATCATTTCATTTCATTTTGGTTATTTTTCCACAAAAGGATTACGGGTAAACATGTAATTGATTAATTAAAAAGGAGGCAAAATACAGAAAAGTTGTAAAAGGATGTGTTGTAGAAGCCTTGGGGCTTTAACAACGCATCCATTTAACATAGTAGAACATTCCATTATGGAAAGGGTGAAACCAGAACGGGTGAAAGAGGAAGAAAGACCAAGATGAATCGTGTGTACGTCTACATACACAGATAACATATAACAAAGATATAACATATAAAATAGCATAACAAAGCATTACATAACATATAACATAGATGCCGTAACAAGATTGGCTGATAGACATTACAGTGACATTCTTGTGATATATCTATCACTAATAAACTTAAAACTTGGTAAAAAGTTAGTAACGAAATAATGACGGATTAAAAAAAACCCATTGTAACATCAGATTTATAGATTGGTGGGAACTTACAGTTTAAACAGTGGCTAGAAAGTATTAATGGGAAAGGGTTTTAAGACAGAGAAGAGCTTCTGACTGGCAGGACCCCCTCCCCCCCCTTTCAACCATATCCCCCCAGCAAACACATCATCATGGCTCTATCAGGATGGCCACCAACTAAGCGCAGCATGGCTCACTTATAAAAAGAGTACAGAGCTTGTTGCCGTTAGCATGTCACAAGTTGGTTGAGATCCCGTTCTTAGCCAAAAATTGTCTTTGCTCTCTACATGTTTGCTTGCTAGATGTCATTGTCAGATCTACATTGTTCATTAACATAAAGAGAAACAGAGAAATTGCATTCGGATGGTCCCAATTGTGTCCCAGACGAATTTTATGTGAGAGGGTCTGTAAAATACTTTATGAGTCTTAAAAGTTCTGTGACTCCTGTTCAGCGAGTAACTACAGTTCATGGATCAGCAGTCCCATATCATCATTGACAGATAGCATACAGTGCTTGTCTGTAACCAGTTTGCTAGCTGACTGAATTTCCAGGTTTTTCGCAATTTCAATCTTTGTAACCATAAGCGATGAGAGGTGTCCTTCGGACTCGATAAAGTAGATTCGATTTCTGAGTATTTTTGCATGTCTTTTTACTCATTTTTCATTTTTTAATTGTCCATCTCTATTTTCTTCTTTATTGTTAACTGCTCAGTGCATGCCAACAGATAATTGATAACCAGTTGCTATCACTTCATTGCTTAAATGTCAAGTGTTGATCCAGTTGGCCTTACTTTATTTTTCGGGGGTGGGGGGGGGGGGGGGGCAGGCAATTGTTACAAACTGAAAGTAGCAATTCTTAACAGTGTGTCCTGTTTTAGATAAAGACTAATAAACCAGTACCCCCGCCCCCACCCCCACCCTGTCTGCCTAAATCATGTAACCTATTGCTACTAATTTGTCCTTCATGATTTCATTTAATGCATTGAGGGGCTTTTTTATTTCACCCAAAGTTTTACTTTCTTTTCAATATTTACCTTTTTCTTTTTTTCTTTTTTTTACTTCTTCTTCTTTGGAGGGTGGTAGGGTGGGAGCAAATTTATAGCTATAGTCCATTCAACAATGGGTGTCTAGCCTCTGTGTTCTGTTAAAACTTTAAATCATCATTTTTCATTCCGAACATGCAGTGGAAGGTGGTGCAGTTTGTTGTGTGTCATTTACACAGGCCTTGCCAACTTTCTGGGTAAAACAATGAAAACAAGTCAGTCTAGTATTAAGTAGAGATGTCCAATCTGGGACAGAAGCAATTCAATCTATGTTAATAATGGATACTTTACTGTCACCTTACCTTTATCAATGAACCTTCTTTGGGTCAACGTGTTTGTCGTTTGTCCCAATGGAGTTAAATTCTTAGCATGGAAAAGAAGCGGTGATGTAGGTTTGTACAAGTAATCTGCAGGGAAGCCATTCTTCCCCAACAATTCTGTCCTTTAAGTACAGTTGATAGTAGGTTAATACTTTGTAAAGACCACCAGGAAAGTATTTTCACATAGTAACGACACCTGTGATGGATACAACTTAAGGGATGTGAACCACAAGGTGTATCTTTGACCATGTTAATATTATAATGTACGTACGTTGCGGTCCAAAACTATACGAGGCGACGTCAATATGTCTCTCGGCGTATACAGTGTGAAAGAAAAAGGTTATAAGGGTATCACACACATGGGTGGTGAAGCATGTGATTTAATGTGGTTTTCGTTTTGTTAGATGGGGGTTTCTACTTACCAAACATAAATGCAAACATTTGCGATATTGCTTTAATATTCATATTACTGTGAAATGTATTTCATGGTCTCTTGTATGGTTAAAGGGTTTTCCCAAATTATAATTATTTTATGATAATATATAGCTTTATATATATATAATATTTTTTACAAAAGCAGACAGGAGACAAAGAGTCTCTTACAAACTAATTGGACTCGAGAATAAATGACAAACAATATTATGTGATACAAGGTGTTTCAGTACTTCACACATGAACAAGGCCCCTTTCCATAAGAAACTTAATGCTTAACCACACACACAAAATTGATCTTTTCATGATCTGCACATCAATTTATGTTTGAAACCCTCGACGAAAACCCCGAAAATCGGTGTGAATCCGAGTTAGAAAAATGGGTCCGAAAGGGCGATTTATTTTGTAATTCTGTAAAAGAGCTGTGCATGTTTTTTTTGGGCTAAGACCATTGACCAACACCTTTGCATACTCCGTGTACTCAATCCCTGCAGGACGATTACGACGACGCATTTCACATACAGCTGGCGGATTTAACTAATTTTCAACAGTCGACAGAAAAGGTTTAGTATATACCCTTTCCTTTGTCATTTGTTTCACCACAGTTAGCTTGCTGTTTTTAACGAGTTTTTTGCCCATTTCTTACACTCTTTTTTTTTTTTCTTTTTTCTTTGCATTTTTCATTATAATATTTGCTATACCCTTGGTTCATCTGCTGATAATCAGGGTTCAAAGTATTTCTCTGGCAGGGTTTCGTAAATCTTTCTCCTTCCTCATCGCACGTTGTCGGCTGGCTATAAAAGTTAATCGCAGATCTCTTGTTCATGTTTTCGGGAAGCTGACCGAGAAATTTCAAAATGCACCGACTAAATTTAAGCTCAAATGCGAAAGCTTTTGAAATGGCACAATTTCTAGTAAAAGTTGGAGGGACAAAAAAATTTTATAATAATATTGTCTCAAAAAGATGTTGTGGTGGTGAAGTTATTGTAATTGTTGAATATTGGAATGTGCATGAACACTTGTTTCTTTGATTTGTTCTTGTTTGTTTGTTTTTGGATTTGGTGAAGGGTTCTGATCGATGAGTTGTGATGGAGAATTTGTAAGGTTGGGTTGCTTATTATTATCGTATCAGTCTGTGCTCGTAATTCAAACTGTTTGTAGCAGAACTCATTTGTATGCGACACAGAGTGGTACAAATGAAATCTATAAGTTTGCTAAAACTTTAATGCATACCTGTTCTGCCTGCAGATCAGAAGTCTGTCCCATCAAACGTAAAAAAAACACTTATACAAAGTTCTTTCTCGTGCAGACCAAAAGGTCTTTTCTGCAGACCATTGGTGAGCACAATCAAAGGTGTAGGGTGTCGTCAAAACTCCATCAAACTCTTAATGCAGACCGCTTCCCTGCAGACAATTTATATGCTAAACAATGTAATGAGAAAAATGTTTAGTTGTCCTATGAAGGATTATAATATTCCCAACTAATTTGAAAGTTTAATGGAAACTGTGTATCTGCAGACCAAAGAACTCTCATGCAGACCATTAGATGTGGTAAACTAAACTTTAGAGATGACAGAAGGATTATTGGCATTCCAGCAGACTGTAGCCAGATTGTTTTCCATTAAGAATCGTAGAGTGTTTGTCCAGATAACAATATATTTTAAGATACCTGTATAAATTTGCTAAGAACTGATAGGTAGATTGAACCATTTCGTGTAATAATAATAATAATAACCATTAAACATGACTTTGAGCAAATTAAATATTACAAACGTTTAATTTCCTCTTACAAAAAAATATAAAAAATTGTCCAAAATAGGAAGTATGAAAAAACCTTATGAATAAACATTTTTTGGGGTTTTCTTTTTTTTGCGTCACACTAGAGATATTTTGATACATAACATTCCCAACCTGACTCATTTGTTTCAAAAATGTGTATCTTATCCCATGCAATGGTTCCCGAAGTGAAAACATTTAACAGCAGATATGCATAAAAATGGTTATGAAGCCTAGGCAAATAAGAATAAAAAAAATTAATATGCAATATCAAATTCAAAAATTCTGAAAATAATTCTTAGCAATGTAAATTCCCATTCGGTTTGAAGATCACATGGAGTTCTTGGCAAATTTTTCAAGATTTTAATTGAATATGATTTATTCCAGTTACAGAGCTCTGTGTTTTGTGTAGTTTTTTAGGGGAAAGGTGTTCCAGTTTCAATCTTCTTTCGGTATGTGGAGTTGTCTGTGCATGACAACAATGATTAAAAACTTCTTTTTGAATTAGTTCTAGTGGTGTGTGTGAACATTGTTAATAGCAGGACTTAGTGATAAGTTCGGTAAGAAAATGTTGTTTCATGAAACACAGTTGATGTGATTGTAACGATATAAAGAGGATATTCAGGTCTTTTGAAATTGATTATCCACGCAGCGATTGCAGTGTTGATTTCGTGATTGATGTATAATTCGACTTTGAAAAGACTTGATTTCACAAACTTCAATCAAGTAGTTCAATATTTTCTGCTTGATCTTTGAACCCTGACAAAGAATATATATCATCCATTTTGCTCCAATATTTAGCACATTTTTCATTTTATTTGATGTTACTGAATCAACTGAACTAACCCACTAACAAAACCCATTGCAGTCATTTACCTAACCATTCCTCTATATTTCATCAAAACTTTGAGCAAAATTTGTCTACATCTATTCTTGAGACTGTGGATGGCTTCTTTGTGTATTGAACAGGGTTTTCAAATTAGCCCTATGACTTCATGAGAAACAGTAAGAATGATGAAAACATTGACTGTATGCTAATGGAGAAAACTTGATCTCCCAGATGAAGTTGACTCCCCCGGCAAAGAAAAGGTAATTATCATTTTGAAGAATAATTGAGTTTACTGATGTTTAAAAAAACGTAGCCATCTCGGGAAGGAGAGCAAAGTAAGGTGTCTCAGTTTTAAAAGAAAGGTTTGTTCTCCCAGGAAAGCAAAGTTAGGTCCTCTGTGAAAGAAAAGTTAATGCCCCCCCCCCTCAGTAAAAGAAGCTAGTTCTCTCTGTGAAGATAAATCGGCCCCTCCCGGTTGAGGAAACACTGTTACTCCCAGTAAAACAATCTCTCGGTACAGGAAAGTTCACTCTCCCATGAAAGGATAGCTTCATTCTCGCAGTAAAGTAAATGGAGTTCTCCCGGGATAAAGAAAAGTTAGGTCTTCCTTGAAAGAACAGTTATCTCGGTAACCCTCTAGCACTAGTATATTTACATCAGTATCATTTATTGTGGCATTGGGTTATCTGTTTTGGTTTAGAGATGTCCCATCCATAGTCAAACAAATACAAAACAATGGACAGAAACGTACAAACTAACAGTCCAGATTTTCGAGCACACCCAGTCTCTAGCAACACGGGTATATTTGAAGTTTTCTTACTTTCCATTCCTATTCATATTCTGTTCTTGAACAAACATTCTAACTTTGCCTACTTTCGATGCATCCCGACGGATAGATTTCTTAATTTACGGTGTTTGGCCGCTAACAATTATAATCACCTCACAGGCTCACATACCAGGTGCAGGCCACATCCATCGCCAGAGCAAACTGCATAAGAATATATATATTGGACAGCTTGTCAATCATGTCATAAAGCAGTGTGGGGGTATCACA
>KN889466.1:21282-40442 GCA_000934455.1 Apostichopus parvimensis | reverse complement strand
TTGAATGGTGCTTGCTTCTGAAAACACGAAACATTTACACCGAATCATGCAAATAAATTTAATAATTAGAATATCTTGACGTCTTAAACATTAAAACTATAATAAAGCCGAGTGGAGCCAGCTTGGTACTTGTCTGGTAGCAACTAAAACAAATTCATTGCACTTTCTTTAATTCCTCCGCTAGTAACGAAATGATTGAATTAAGCCAAAACCTCTATTGATCCTGTTATCGTCAAATGGAGGAAGTCGAAGCAGGCCAATTGCGGTAATTAGACTGAACATTGGACTGAATGAACCAACGTGTCCATATTCATGAGTATAAATAAAGTCCAAACAGAGTTGAGAATTGATGAAACTCGGAAGAACACAGGAAGTGATTTTGAAAAGATTGCTAAGGTACTTTGAAGTATAAGAGGGTCATCAGCTTCTAATAAACACACTATTAAAACAACAATGATGTTTTGCAATCCAACAACGTTGAATCATGGTGAGCTATGGATCAAATGACAGTTCACCGGTATTCAGTTTGAAATGCCCTGTTCTATTACATTCAAAACACAATTTGTATAGTTTATTAATTTTATTACTATTATATATTTTTATTATTATTTATTTATTTATTTATTATTATTTATTTATTTTATTATTATTTTTTTTTTATATATTTTTTTCCCCGTTTTTGTTTTTTTGTTTTTTGGCATCACTGAGACAGTGATAATATCTGCCATGGCTCTCCACTATATCTATAACATGATTGAAGGATTAACTCCTTTAAATTGGCTTCTAGTTTACTGTGCTGGATAATCTATACACGTTAGAGATAGAAAGTTTGACATTTGGATCCTAGCAGGATCTTCGTCATAGGCAGGTCCGTCAGTCTGCCTCTTGTAGAAGCTGCCTGCTACATCATGTCGACTGTAAGATTAAGCTTATCCATGTCGACTGTAAGATTAAGCTAATCCATGTCAACTGTAAGATTAAGCTCATCCATGTCGACTGTAAGATTAAGCTCATCCATGTCGACTGTAAGATTAAGCTAATCCATGTAGACTGTAAGATTAAGCTAATCCATGTCGACTGTAAGATTAAGTTGATCCATATCACACATCGAAAAAGTAATCCTTTTTCCCTTTTCCCAATTCGAGATCAAATATAAGAATTACATGGGGGTAGGGGGGGGGGTAATAAACTGAGAGGCAGTACAGGTTAGTGAAACATAGTACATTCTTACCTTCATGAAGGCATTCCTTTTAACATGGATGGGACCATTCCTGTAGGATATACAAGAATAAATTGTTAGGAAGAAATTTATGATTAAAAATACAATTGACTGACAATTCCTTTAATATTAAAAGAAATGGATTTCATAAAGATGTTGCTAAAGCTGTCTGTACTTTAGATCATCACAAAATAAAAAAAATTACCTAAAATCACTCTTTCAAATTTTCTGTGAACAATTGGGAATAATTAACTGTGTTACATTTTGCATTTTATTTCTTTATTTCTGGAACAAAGTCTTTCATGTATCCAATTTACAAGTTAGTTTAAACGATGATACCAGATCAGTTATTGCCTGCAATTTTTGGCACTCCACTGGCATGACTGGTACCGGTTGCCAACACACAAACAGGGATGTGCTCACACCAGTCGGCTGTGCCCGGCAGTTCTGAATGCACGAATAGTGTTTTAAACATTTCCGCCCGGCACTCTTTTGGATGATTAATTGAAAATTTGTTACCATCACCAAAACATGGGTGAATACTTGGCACATAAGTCAGCGTCAAAAAGGGGAAAAATAGCACCATTTGCCATCCACGCATGATTCATTTGCCAAAAAGTTCCAAAGGGGAGTGGGGGCACCCTCACCCCTGAGACCCCTCCCCCAGGGCATAGATCACATCACAGCACAAATCTGCACAGCACTCAAATATTCCTGAGCACATCCCTGCATAAATGGAAAATGATTGTATCATATTTGTCCCAACTTTCCCTCTGGTATAAATAGCATCTGATCAACTTTTTCATTATGACTTTATAATGTTGCAATCACAGAAATATTTGAGGGAAAACTGAATAACTGAACATTGAGATTTTACTACCTGGCATTAGTGCTGATGGAAACCTTAAGCATTGCCTTCCTGGGAAGCCTAAAAGTTTAGAAAAGGAAATGTAGCATTTCTTTTTTCTTCCCACAAATATGTGCCATGTAAAAGAGAATGTTTCTTGTTGTTGGTAAATAAATATAAATAACATTAAAAAACATAAAATGGACAGAGACCACTCATGAGGCCTGGAAGCCTGGCTACTGCAAATAGACAGTCAGAAGTATCCTAGAACCAAACTTGAGTATACATCAACAAACATGGACATTAGTAGTACGATCTCTGATGCGGCATATTCAAATACACAAGCATCTAAAATCAAGATCATTCTAAGCAGAACATAAGAAACCAAGCTCTTAAAACAGATAGTAGCCTTTTTAATGATCAATCTTACAAATATTCTCTTTTCTTTTCTAGTTCTTTAAAAAAAGGAGAAAACATTGGTTTTCTTTCAAATCTACTTACTGTTTGACTGCTGTTTTTGTCTGTCTTTGAGTCTGGCAATGAAATAAATCATGAAAAGCAATATGAAACATGTAAAAAATCAGGAATAAGATTTTGACTGTAGGAGAGAGGGTAGAATGAAGACTTATTTCAACAAAAGTTATGGTTTGCTTCATTTAACATGAAAGGACTGCAAAGTCACTCATCAAATGATGTGAAATTTACCTCTTGAAACTACCTAGTAGAAACCCACAAATTAACACTTCACCCCCCCCCCCCCATCCCCCCAAAAAAGAACCTTTCCAAGTTGACATTATGATACTGAATTGCCTTATCCTCATTTTACATGGCTGGTCGTTTCTCCAGAAGAAACTTTCTCCAAGTTAGGGGATAGGGGAGCAGTAACCTTTGTGTTCCTCCTCTACCCCCCTCGTCCTCATTTTAAATTCGCTGAAACATTTTTCCTTTCTTAATAAAGGGGTAAATTCAGTTCATAACAAAGACAGTATAACTTTCATATCTTCTGCATGTTTGTTTGTGGGTGATCGAAATGATACATAAGAGCTCATTAAATAACATAGAGGTTTCTGAAAAATTGAAAAAGTTGAGGATAAGAGAGAGCTTACATTCTGGCCTCTGTTTCTATTGATCTGGATTTGTCTGTTATTGTTTCGTACTGAATTTGCCTGCAAACGGAAGGCAAATGAAAGCTGAACATTAGAACCAAAATAAAGCATTCAACGACTTCCTCACAAACGAGTCTACTTCTTCCGTTGAAATTGCTTCCAGATGGTCGGATAATCGGCAGTTCCCCTCCTGTCTTATAGCAATTTAAACCAGTAACATCAAAACAGTAGAAATAATAATAATGACCTGATAACCCCTTAAAAGGTTATAACAATATGACAATAGCCATGTTGGTACATATTTGTAATAACGAGGCTACAACATGTAGCAACTGGCCAATTTCTTAGTAGCTTACTTCACCAAGTCAGTGAAGAGGCATATTTAACCAATATAAGGTTTAAAAGTTCTTGCAACCTATGGTTGACTGCAACAAACCTAATAACATTCGGTTCAAAAGTTACCATAGATGATTTCCGAATTAATCTAAAGAATTAGTAAGATCTTGACAGTAAAACATTCTCCTATTATGACAGAATTGAAGAAACATACCCGCACATATCTACCCTAACAGGAAAAGTAAGTTTAGCTGAGTAGTTGCCTATGTAAATCATTGTTGCTCGCTATCCACTAAGGAAAGGATAACTTCAATTTGAGGTAACGGTTAGGACTCAGAATTTAATAAATTGGGGTTTCTCTTTTGAGCAATTGGAAACCGTGAGCAGGCCAACACATTTTGGTAAGACAACCATAACTTGTAGCCATTGAGATGGTCAGACAAGTGTAAAATCTTGGGTACGGTAATGTCTGATTCTGATCAGGGAACTGCAAAATGGGATATTACATTGGACTGTCTGGCTTGGTTGGTGTTGTTGGTTCGAATAGTTTGACGTTGGTGTCTGACCACGTTCGTCTGAGAAGAAAGAGAGAACGAAACATCTCAAATAGATTGTATACTTATGCAAGTTGTCTATGCATTGATTGTAGAAAATACAAATTCGCCTTTGCAAACCATTCTTTCAGCTCTCCCAAACATTTATAGCTAAAGCTTGCATGAACAAAAGACAGCTGGTTCAGACAGTTGCATTAAAGATTTTACAAAATTATTCACAAGCATAATTAAGAAAGACTAGTTACAAATTTACCGACTTGCTAAAATTGACTCCTCCGTGGTAAACGTCAAATCAGTGGTT
Source organism: Apostichopus parvimensis (assembly GCA_000934455.1). Taxonomy (NCBI): domain Eukaryota; kingdom Metazoa; phylum Echinodermata; class Holothuroidea; order Aspidochirotida; family Stichopodidae; genus Apostichopus; species Apostichopus parvimensis. Next base: position 36,079 of record KN889466.1, on the reverse strand, counting down.
CGTCATTTCTGTTTACTTCAGGTTTGAGAAACATACAAAACTTGAATATTTTCAATAACCTGTGTTAGATTACACTTTCCAGTTCCCCTAAGCTGCTAGTATCTTACTGATTAAAGGACTGAGTGACAGCATGAAATGTAGCTGTAGCTTTTAGCTTTGTTATGATCATACAATTTTGGGAGGTGGGATCAGTGCCCCCTCCCCCATCCCCCCTCCCCCCCCTTATCCCCCACCAACCACCAAAGCAAAAGAGACATTACTACTTTTCCATTCCCATTACTCTCAGAAATATTCAGAATGCTACAGTATCCTTTCTTTAGTTTCTATGCCAAACAAATCAAACTCTTTTCGTTCATTTTGGTTTCACTCACATTTCCTTGTCTCCTTTGATTGTTAACGACTCGAGCTTTCGTTATAACCGCATTGACCTGCGTGGAAAGAGAAGGTCACGACCTGTGTGAGTCATCCATAGACTGTACCTAGGTATGCTGCCCCTTGACAGCAGATGTACTTTACTAACTAGGGTTTACTGTAAGTACCTTAATGAGTGTGTACAATAACCAGGGTGTGCTTAAAGTAAACCCTAGTAAGCATTAAAACTTCCTTAAGGTAAACCAAATCAATCAAATTTTATGTCACTCTATTTTTATGTATCTTCAAAGTTTACGTCAGAATGTCCACTTTCTCAAAAAAAGTTGGCAAATAAATCTAGACCATGATTAATATTGTTATAGCTTCTTTGACTAATCAATGCACCAATTACTTGGGTAAGAATAAGGTTTCATAATTTCAGCTGTGAAATGAACAATCTTTCCTCTTCTTCTGTGATGGACTACAGAGAAAACATCTCTTCTCCAATTTATCAGTTGTAATCGTTGAGAAGAGAGCATTTTAAGGAATTTGGGGGTTTTTAATATATTTTGCAATTTAATGATGCATAACACCTTTAGAACAATATGGCATATTTATCAACTTTTGTAACACATTTCTTCAGTTCCACAAAAAAAAAATTGGAGGGTGGGGGGGTGAAATACTGTCATTTTGGTTATTAATGCAAACAATATATATATATATACTCACATTTGCTTGTCTTCTATTCCTAATGATATTGACCTATCAGAAAAAGAAGAAATAATCTCAAGCACAAGGGGTAATAAAAAGATTAAAATATTGAAAAAAGAAAAATCTGTTTTTGATAGTTTCTCAGTTTTGTTCTAAAATAAAAAAGCTGTGCAAAGTTGTGCTGTATTTAGGTTAAAATAATTTATACCCAACAAACAATACTAAACTCTTTTCTTCTATATTTTATCATTTTTTAAATCTTTGGATACAAATTCTCAGCAGCAACAAAAAATCTACACAGTAATGATAGGGAAAAATTGATGGTGCCATGAATGGCCAACTTGTCAGCTATCCAGTGATAGGTAGGTAGCGCTTAGCTAGTGGGAACTACAAGGACTTAGAGACCAAATTACATTGTTGACTTAGTGTGTAAGTCATAGGGTCATTTAATAGGAGCATGCTACCTCATAGCAAACATAAATTTGTACTTGTACTCCTATGAGTCCTACTCATGCTGTTGTACTCATAGTACAAGTCTGATACTCACATTTCCTTGTTTTCTTTGATTCTGAGCTCTGTTTCTACCTGTACTATTAACCTGATAGAAAGTAAAGAAAGGCATGATATCTAATGATTACTAATGCAGATGGATACCTTATCCCTCAATGTAGGGTGTATCCTAAATATGGGTAACCTCAAAACTTATAGAGAAAAGTTACACATAATTTCTACTGTTTGTTTAAATAAATGAAATCACCGGGCATCTGTCCTCGTTAAGAAAATCTGCAACAAATAGAGTGTACTTGAGACTAACTAATTTGTGCACTGATGAATCTGGTAATCACATTTCAGGCTTTCAAGCAGGGCATTTAAAAAAAAAAAAAAAATTACAGATTGGAAGGGGGTTGGCAAGGGGTAGAGAGGTAGGGAGGAGGGAGGAGGTTAGGGAAGGACAGAAAGGTGGGGAGGGGGAGAAGATATTGGTGGTTACTAAGGAACATTCTTATGTTCCTCCATTTATCCTTACAACGGAAATAAAATTAAATAAAACTAGCAACAGAAACCATATTATCACACAATACATGACTATAGACCATAGAACTGGGTCTTTTCATTGTCTCGGCAAATTTGTAATGATGAGCATTGAGCACAAAATGATGTTGGGGTATTCATAACTTTATTTGCACTATACCCTATTACCCAGAGGCTTCATTTTAAATGGTGGAGCAATTTTATCAATATTAACACCATTTGGCTGTGAGGTATATATACTAGGTAAAATGTTTTGTGACGACTTCCATTGTTTGTAAATGTAGGTTATCAATTCCTTACTCTTCTTTCAAAAAGTCTATAATATACTTACATTTCCTTGTTTTTTTCTGTTATTTGCAGGACGACCTTTGACCTTGAATGTATTTGCCTGAGGGAAGGGAATGCCACAAAAAATATAATGCAAAATAATCTTGCCAAGTGTGGTCTATCGAAATTTTTGGGATTCTAGTAAGTAGTCCCTTTTTTTCAATGTAAATCTTCCTGATACTATATATATCATATTACAAAATATTGGTCAAGGCATATAGAAGTTGAGACGTCAAGTCATTCAATGCTCTTTTGGAGTCAAAGAAACTTATGCACATAATGATAACACTCAAATTAAACTTGAATGAAATGAACCTAACATAAACGTTTTACTTTTCAAACTGCAAGGAATAATTTAGAGCTCCTAATTTGGATAGCACTTTGGAAGGCTCAGGACATTCCCTTACAAATGTTAATGGTATCTGTGTACAAAAACTGCTATACATCCTTGCACTTGTTTGCGGATTTTGCAGTTTGCGGATTTTGCATTGCGATACCGGATAACTTAATCGCTGAACTATGCTTGATGTTTTTTTTTTGCTATTATCAGATCACAAAGCTTATAATCACGATTATTTCTACATATCCTACAAAAATAATGTCCCACAACCAACGGTCCTTACCGCAATGAGATTTCCCTGGAGCTTGATGTACCTGGCGCTGTAAGCTTTCCGGCCATTGACAATTGACGAGGGCTTCACTGCGGGTCGGTTTAGAGGACTTATCCCTTTGCTTGTTTTCTTTTGTTGATTCTTCTTGGCTCTTTCTTTTCTTTGCTGTTTGATAATATCGTCTACATGTGCAAAAATGTCAAAAGGCTCAGGTGAAATTACCTACTTTTAACATTCTAACATTCATGATTTTTGCTTTGAGACGGATGAGGTAAGCAAATATGTTGTTGACTTTGGTGACATAGGCCTGGGCTCAGGGGCGGACTGGGTCTTAAAACCGGCCCAGGCATTTTCCACCTACACCGGCCCATTATTCTTTGATATGCTACTTACATAGTGAAAATGGTGCTATATTTCTCAATTTTGTAGGTTACAATAATTCTTTAAAAATGACCCAAAAATAATTTTCCAGAAGCAACACTTGATTAAACTGAGGAAAGTTAAAAACATAAACAAAAATAGAAAAAAACATGTTTTAGACTGGATTTTATTTAGTTTTTCAAGCATTTTGTGACAACATGCTTGACAAAAATGGACAAAAACCTAAATAAAATCCATTAGCACGGACGGTTTGCCAATAGCACGTTCTTTTGTTACGAACTAACAGACTACTGTAACTAACATGGTGATTTCATGAGCTGATTCCCACCGGTCATACTAATTAGCGTCAACAGGCCCATTTCACGACAACTCAAGACAACTCAAGACAACAAGTTTAAAATACCATCATATGCAATGGTTATAATCAGAGTGTATCTGGAAACACATTTAAAACTGACTGAAACCATCAGGCATACATATTTTTCACGGGAAAAAATGTTTTTTACGTAAAAATAGTCAACTTTCTCCGTCCGTAGAATTGAACCGCACCATTATGATATGGGTGGGTTTGTGTTAGGGAACTACCTTTGTGTAGAGTGTCGGTAAGGTGGGTTGACCTAGTAAGAGAGTGCCACCAAAGTAGTATGATGAATGAACTCCAAATCAATCAAATCATTGAATGTTTTTAAAATAATGAATTTTTTTTATTGTTTTTCCATTGAAATTTACATATGTTTTTATTAATTATTACAGTCTTGCTTATTATCATTTTGCCTGGTTTTATTATTCTCTCCGGTGTATTTTATTATGTAATGGTGCGGTCCAATGTCATTGCGCAAGAGCAATAGCATCAGGTCGTCCAATTCTACGGACGGAGAAAGTTGACGATTTTTACGACAAAAACATTTTTTCCCGTGAGATTATGTATGCACGATGGTTCCAGTCAGTTTTAAACGTTTTTCCAGATACACTCTGATTACAACCATTGTATTTGATGGTATTTTAAACTTGTTGTCTTGAGTTGTCGTGAAATGGGCCTGTTGACGCTAATTAGTACGACCCGATTCCCACAGTTAAAAATATATTTCTACATAGCCCGTCTGTATTCTATTAACTACTGTGAAAATGGGCTGTAGTTTTTACCAGGCTCCCCAGCCCACTGGGCATTGCCCAAATGCCTGTTTGGCCAGTCCGCCACTGCCTGGGCTACATACGACTAATACTAAACAGGACTTTTACTAGTGTGAATATTTATGAATTGCAAAATATATATCAACATGAGAGATCAAACTGCCATACACCATGATATGTTACATGCTGCTTGAAAAATGCTACTTGATAAAAATACAGCGTGATTAATTTTATTTGAATTGGGTTCGCTTCCGGTTCTTCATTTGGATAAGGTGTGCGGTTCCCTTGAAATACCAAGGCCTATCCATTCCAGGTCTGGCTTAGCCTAGATTGGGCCTAGGCCTTCATACATTCTCTCAACTACTATTAGTATAGGCCTAACACTAGTAACAGTAACAGTTACGTAGGGTCTGTCCACTACTATGTGAATTCAATTGCAAGGATAAAAATGCTCCGCCTTCATACATCAATCCAATATTCACCTAAGCTCATGTCGATTTTCTCCATCTTTTCAGCTTCGGCTAGATATCTCAATCACGAATAACAAGAGGCTTTGAACTTTGATAAATGACTGTAGGCTCTAGTTGTTTACGGTTACAGTACGTGTTGAGCGAAGAAACGAACCACGAACCGTGGCAAGCCGTTTTGTGTCCATTGGTCTATGAAGTGCCGTTTAAGACTTTAATTAACCACTTACATATTTCAGTTCAGGTCAATTACATAGCAAACAAGTCTATATAATAACCAATTAAGGAACGTTATTTTTTCATCGTAACCTATGCTATAGGCGCTTTCTGCTAGCTATTTCTGTGCTCATGCCGGCTTCTCAAAATTTACTGAACCTGTTAAATAAAGCTAAAAGTCGTTATTATTTTTTTCGAATTTGTTTTATACTAAATGCGTCATAACAATTGTAGGGCATCAGCTTGATAAGCAATGCATGCTTCATTTCAGATAATGAGGTAACAACCAACATTTTTATACAGTGTTAAATTTGCATATAAATATTAGCTTAAAAGTCTGTATTTCAAAATCAATATTCTACCTTATCAAGAAGCATATAGGCGATTCGTGTGCCTGTTTTTAGCGCTATATATAGCTTCCTCTAAGTTTACTCTCAGTCAAACTCAGCATTGTAAATATCTGTTTGTATTTGAAATATTTTTGATATAATTACTGATTTTGACATGACTAATTGTGATCACATATATAAACTAACTAACCTTGACGTTATTGAAACGTGAATCAATTATTGTGTTAAAAGTTGACGCATGTACTAGCTCGACAGATTAACCCTGACTAGAACACACGCATCATGCTAGCGTGGCATTTTCAACCAACTTGTAGTACCTCCTTGATATAACATCATCGAGTATTGTAGAGTCTTATGCATGTTTACCTTCTGAAAGCGCTTATAGAATAAGCTCTCTATAATACATACACAATCGTTAGGGAAGAGGAGGCTATTCTGTAAGCCTTGAGAATATATACAAGTAAAGGTATAAGTTAACTCCATGTTGTATGTTGAAAGAGAAAGGGGATAGTGGAGGAACTATAGTCGGCAACGAATTTCCATACAACGAGTGTTCGGATACATTCGTCGCTGTCTAATCGACTATAAATATAGCCGAGAGTGATGTGCTGGCTATCATAGACTAGACTATTCAGTCTTTGTTTGGTTTTAATTTGTTAAGCAATCATTATTATATTTAAAGTTTGTAACTTTTGTTTCTCAATTTTGACTTTTCTTAGAATGAAAAGTTGTGAGTATTCCCTTACCTGATGAAGGGTATACATATCTGTAAAACAGCTGAAGAAACCTGGAGGTGACGTCACATCAGCTCATTAAGAGAAAGCTTGGCATGGTGTCCAATTTAATTAATTAAATGTCACAAACTACAATCTTTGCAATTGGAGAAAATATTCGTATTGGCTTTTAAGAATTCACAAGAGAACGAATATGAACAATTCTGTTACAATTTCTCTCCCTATCTTTACCCCGCCCATCTACTCCGTTACCACTATTTTCAACCCCTAAGTATCCAACTCCTCTCATTTATTTATTTTTTTGCAGTAAAATAGTAACTATTATAGTTTATGTGTGTAATTTTTTGGTTTTGGTTTTATTGTTAATTAAGAATAAATTACGGTCTTTGTTATAGCATTATCGAATTATACAGCACTTTGTCTATAATTATTTTTACGACGATAAATATTGTTAATAAATAAAGAAATATAAATCTTTGTTTAAATAATCTTGAAATGGAAATGTTACTATGATGCGTGATAAGTATCTTCGTTGCGTTTGACTGTTTCTTGTTAGCATCACCTCACCTACAATGCTGAAAATACTTTCGCAGAAAGAAAATTAAACTCTCCCAGTAAAGGAGAAATGTTATTGTGCATTTATGACATCACACATGTTTACATCTAAACTCTCGTCATTATCATCCTTATCATGGCACAAATTAAACTTTCGGAAAATCTCGGAAATTATTAAATTGAATCCAAATTCACCATACAGGAATGCTTTGATTATGTTCTCCTTTTATCAGTCGACACAGAATTGAATTCTGTATTATTCGTCAATGAAGAAACACACTTTTGATTTAACTTGACATATGACAACAACGCCAGATTTATAAAACAACAGCAAACAAGTCGGCAATCCATGGCGTTGCAGATCTCGTCCCGCGTAAAATTAGGTATATATGCACATGATAACCTAGTTGTGTATGAAATATTGTGCCATATAGTTAGTTTGGTATACTTGTAATGGCCTCAATGCTAGTTTTTACCGTCGAAGCTATGACGTTATTAGTCATGCAGGCAGGCTACAGCCCTGCATACCCAGACAAATACCAACCAAGTTTGAAGTACATCGACCTTCTGGTTAAGGAGTGCTCTGCACGTTATTGCCCCACCCCCCCCCCCCGGGCCACGTTAACCCACCAAGTTTCAAGAGGTGAGAGGTGGGCAGCAAACTTAGTGCCAATTTTGCTAAAAATGCTCGATAGAGTACATCTCATCCCCAGTTCAAAACGGGATAAGATCACTATAGATGTGTCTGTCCCGTCTGCAACTGTTATATGCAGTACTATCACTAGTGTATTATTACATGTAATTAAAAAATAAACGAGGAATGCTTCTGTTTATGGTAACGGCTGCATTGATAACGGCGTTCACAATTCACGCCTGATAGCCTTTATTGCGATCGTCATGCTTATGATTATTGCATAGTGCAGATACCGTTTATTCGGTGAACCAACGCACTTTGTGGCTACGGTCTACAGGGTTCAACGTTAGAAAAAGTACCCGTATAACATAATATATAGCATATATGGGTTTGTGTGCATTGGGTTATTAAATACACACTGGGTTTAGGTATTGTCTATTCAAGATAGTGTGAGACTAGATGTGTATATATACTGAGACCGGGTATTATAGACCAATAATAGTACGGTATATGCCTATATGTTACTTCAATTTCACCAATCAGCCTAGAAGAATGGGAACTAAATTGAGGCTCCTCGCCTTATTCGTTTTGGCCATTGCCTTGTTGGTATATAAGTTAATGCCACATGTACCAGACGAATTGGAGGAGAAGTGGAAGTACCGTGTGATGATGGCTTTTTTCAACGGTATTGGTATTTACGTAAGTATGAGGCTGCATGTTTAATGTCTTTCACGCGTCTGTTAGGGACCCGCGGGTGCGATTTTTTTTTTGTCAATTGTGTGTAAATAGTCGCTCATGATTGGTCGGAAAAGTTACGTCATCACCATAGAAACCGTCACTTCGAGGTTACCAAAATGTCTGCATCCATTCTTTGCAACTGATTTACCCGTTCAAAATTTCCAGAAGCTTTTCGTATCTTTGGAATTGGTTTAGAAATATTTAGCACACTAGTTTGTTATGGTTGTATGATCTATACTATCGGTGTTTGTTCGAAGTTTTCTGTGAAGGCATTAATCGATAACATCGCACAGCGAAAGTTTCGTACAGAGTGCTTCAAACATGTGCTGTAGGCCTATACGCAGTACAGTGACGGAAATGTATCATACTGCAGACTATATACTGCTTTGCGTATATTCATTCAAGACTCGTGAACTCGCGTCGTGAAGTTGATTTTAGCGTTCCCATTTCACGAAACGAATTCCGATTTCAATAGAACGGCTCACGAATATCAGATAACGTAAACCAATGGAACGGTAGCGTATGTGTCATAAGTAAGGTAAATATGTAATCCAAACATTAAAAGTAAAGTTAGGGCGTTTGAAGGGAAACCCCGTAACTTATAAACTTACTATGTTATTCAGCGTATATCTTCGAACTTCCAAGCGATGGTCATTATTGGTGCTGACGTAACGAGCAATCTGATTGGCTGAAAACTGTAATTGCAAACCTGTTTGGGAAAAAAGCATTCGCGACCCGGGGTATATAGTAAGTATGATAGCTTATTCCTAGAACCAAAGATATTAGCTCCGTGACAAAAAAATCCCTCGCTGTGGGAATAACTGGGAATATATGGCCACAATGCCAAGACATATCTACCTATACACACTGTTAGAAAACATACTCCCAAATACTTTCCCAAGCCCCTCCTCCAACTGCAATTCCTGCTTTAATTTCAGGGCCACTATATGCACTCGTCTGGTGATGATGACCCATCTGTAAGAACCATTGAGGGAGTAAAAGCTGCTTTTCGTTGGACATCAGAAGATGCTGTGATGGACCACCTTGGCCCAGGAGTTACACGACTGGAGGGTACCTTCAACGGCACTAAAGTGTACATTTACCAACCACCAGCTATATCGACGGAAGGACTGGTGCCAGGGTTCATATATTTTCATGGAGGGGGTTTAGCATTGGGCTCAGCAAGTGAGTGAAAGAAATTATTTAAGATCTAAAGGGTCACTAAAGACCAGGTTAATTGCCGCTGTAAAAAACTTTGAAATCGGTCATGCAGTTGTGTAATAAATGTTTACTTTTTGACCAACATATTGTTTATTGATATGTTTTCTCTTTTCCATGACGTCAGAGATATTCGATGGTCTGGCAAGGAAGATATCATCTCGGTTGAATGCTGTTGTTATCAATGTTGAGTAAGTACAGTTTCATCGTTTTGTACAGTTTCTGATTTGCAAAATGGATACTACCATGCACACAACTCAGGGAAGTTTCAGTCCCATGCATGTAATAGAATATAGATCTAACAAAGGATCATATAGCATCGTACGTATCTATGTATTCTAAAGGACCTTTGAGGGCACTCACCCCTGACCTGCCCCTCCTCTCCAGCTACTCTTTTGGTTGAAACTTCTTACCACGATGATCATGCTGACCATTGCCTAGATTATAATATTAGTATTTCCTAAGATTGGCATTTTTGTTCTTTCTTGGAAAAGCTATGATACCACACCAAAGAACAAGTTCCCAGGACCAATCAACCAGTGCTTTGCAGCGACTAAATGGCTTCTGCTCAACGCCCGGGACTATGGGGTCGACTTCCGCCGGGTCGCCGTTGGGGGAGACAGCGCCGGTGGCTACCTTTCAGCAGCTGTCTCTCAACTCATCTATGACGATGAAATGGTACCGAATTTGAAACTTCAGGTATTGGTTTATCCGTGGACCCAGTGTTTCGACTTTTATTTTCCTTCCTACCAAGAATACACCAAGAAATTTGAAATTGGTAAAGGGTTCGTGTGTCGCAAGACGATGGTTCTGTTTTGTACCATACACGCTTGGGGTACTGCGAGGCCTGATCTAGTGCAAATGTTGATGGAAAACAGACATATTGGCCCATCCTTCAAGAAGAGCACCCTCTATCAGGAAACTCTAGGTCACAATCTTCTTCCCGACGCCTTTCGGGTCAGCAGCTCTTACCAAGGTCCGACTCCATCTGATCAGGGAGATGAAGAATTTTGGCAAAAGATAAAAACTATTTTCCTGGACCCTCGTTTTACGCCTCACTTTAGGCATAATATGACTGGATTACCAACTGCTTACGTCGTTACTGCTGGTTTCGATACTCTGCGAGATGAAGGTTATATTTATGCACAACAACTGAAGAAAGCTGGTGTTGACGTCACATTAGTTCATTATGAGAAAGCCTGGCACGGATCACACTGGTCTACACCGTATTCTATATTTGCAATTGGCGAACAAATTCATGATGATTTTTTAGAATTTGCCAAAGAAAGATTGTAAACAAAGATGTCTAATTAAAGCCTAGAACCGTTAAAGAGGTTATAAAATATTCCACCTCCGCAGGTAATTTTCGTTGCGGAAAACCTCGGTGCCAAATATTCCGCCATGTTACCCCGGGAACTGTGGTTAAAATTCCCAATGTTGACTATGGTCTAAGAACCACTTCCCTCTCTTGTGTTTCTATAGCAATGTCATTTACAAACGTGATGCTGTACGTGCAACACGAAAGAAGAGTCAAAACCTGTGGCTTGTTCTGCTCGGTGGTCATAGGGCCATTTACTGGGTGTAAACGCCAGTAAAATAAATGAAAGCATATAAGAGAGGACGGTGGTACAACCCACCGGTCCGGGACGGATTCGTAAGCCCTGAGAACTGTTGGTTATAACATGTGAAAAAAATTATAAGTACAAGTCCATAAATGAAACCTCAGACTTGAATCAACAGTTTAGATTGAATACCTCTTTATACATAATAAATAGGTCTTTGAAACAACTTTAAAATATCTCACGAATAAAATATGGCTATGTCACATTTTAACTATATGACGCATACATCACATCTTCAAGATTCATAAAATAACATTTTAGAATTAAACAAGTAGTGGAGGTAACACACATCTGCCTCTAAACAACAACCACACAGTTAACACATGAATTATGACATCGTACTTATCCAACTCGCTTTACCGTCAACCGATACGTACGAATACGAGTCGTAAAACTAAAACTCATGACCATAAAATGTAAGGTAATTTAATTTGAGGTACGGCATCTTAAATTTAAGATAAACAACTGACAAATGCAGTTCAATAACCTCCGAGATGTTCATAGAGGACATACTATGACACTGTATATTATTTACCATATTCAGCTCAATATTCAGCACAATAATTATATGCTTTACCAATATAATCTTAACGGTGCACGGGCGCATCCATTTTGAATAGAATTTATAGTGTACAGGAACTGCACCACAATTAGAGTAGTGTACATCCGCTCGAAAGGTTCGGAGAAAAGAGGTAAAAGTAACTAAAGTAATGCTTGTTTAAGCATGTTATCAGTTACCGTCATTGTTTGTTCTGCCTTTATATGAAAGAGCATAATTTAAAGTACAGATGGTGTGAAAATAGGGATGATCGAAGGTGATAAAAATAAGTTTAGAAAATCTTTGGTTTAATGTTGATATTACTCCGCGCGAGCAGATGGAAGGGTGGGGGTTCAGTATGCTAAACTTGCTCCTCTTCTAGCTCAAAATCTAAACGGTCATGATATGGAAGTTTGCAAGTACCTTGATATGCCAAGATCTCAGCTATCATGTGGTGGGTAGGATATATTAGTTGAAAACTTCTATCTATGCTTTGGCAGGTCTTGAAAGTGACGAGTTTAGTGTGTAAGTCAATGGAACAATTAGTTGTGGTGCGAGACCTACACAATTCTAACGATATCTTAGTAAGTGGCGCTCTTTCACAAGGACTCAGCATTTTATTACCACATACACATTTATAAACAGGCTCACAATAAGTATACTTTAGACTAAAAGAAATAGCGCACATGATATAAACGTATTATTTACAGCACGTATACGTACTAAGGAATCTGAGAGTGGTTTAGAAAACAATCATTTAATTATACTTAAACATAATGCGTACAAACTCTTCGTAAGCGATCGATTACGATTCGCATACAGGCCTATTACACAGTAAGTATGCAACAGAGAAAATAACGTTACAAATACTAGATTAAAGAGCACACATTAGGACCACAATTTGGTGGTATTTCACGTGAAAGAAACCATTTCTTGACATTGGGCACTTCAGAGTAAATGTTAATAATAACCTTTACAGCTCTCACATCTCGAATTCGATCGTTACTACTTTAAAAATGAATAAAAACACAAATGCTTGAGAACTTCAAAATACTAGGTGTTATTCTTTTCTCTGCATTATTCCTATTAGTCTTATTTAGGTGCCTAAGTTAGGCCAGGGAATGCCATGAAGAAAGATGGCTTTCCTGTGAATGCTGTATCACTAATACCAACAAAAACAGTGCGAATTGAGCCTGGATCTAGGTTATAGCATAATCGACAAGGGGTCGGAGCTGTAGGCAATAGCCTACATAAATATACAGCGTGAGTAATTTGATTTAAATTGGGTTCGCTTCCCAACAGCTGCGGCAAGGTAGCCACCAGAAACACTTTCGTAGAAATTTTACTATGTATGACTGTTGACCTCCTTTGACCAGGGAGTTGCCCTGCTTTGACCAGGAAATTGTTATGGAACAACTCCCTGCTTTGATCACGTGACCGTTGTCGTTTTACTACATTAAATAATGAGTTGCAAACTGGTTAAGAGTTTCTGCCGTTTTGTCATTTCCGTACGTTCATAATTGCCAAACTGCTTCTTTGTTGTTGATGGTTATTTGAACTATCACGTCATAAGTCACAGGAGCACTACATCGCACCACCCATCGGCTTTACGGTTTAGGAGGTCGTGACACATTATTTTGTTCAAACCGACATGCACAAACACACACATTACGTTTTTACCCCCCCCCCCACTTCAAAGTCCGTCGTATATTATTGTCCCCCCCCCCCAATCACCCTATGCCAACGAACACATTTTCAAGAGGTGTGAGGTGGGCGGCAATTTGAGTGCCAATTTTGCACAAAAAAGACGCTCGATATAGTACAATATCTCATCCCCAGTAAAAATCGTGTAGCCGGGATGAGATCCCTACAGATGTGTCTGTCCCGTCTGTGACGGTTATCCGCAGTAGCTGTGTGACTATTATCTGGCTGCAGTACTATCACTAGTATATTAATACATGTAAATCAACCAAACGAGGAAGGCTTCTGTTTATGGTAACGGCTGCATTGATAACGGTGTTCACAGTTCACTGATGCCAGATATATTTATTATTACGACCGTGGTTATCAATATTTGCATAACGCTGATACTTTTATTTGGATATGTGAACAAACGCACTTTGTGCGACGTCAAATACATCTCGAGTACGTTGTCTACAAGGTTCAAGGTAAGACAAAATTACGTACCACATAATAACATATGTGGAGACTCGAACAAAATGAAACAAACAAGCAAACTTTATCTTTCGTCTCTCTATTACGGTTCCTGAATATCACTTGGTTTAATGGCGGCCAGTGATTTCAAAGAAATCAGTGTAGGTATAAACACAAGAATACAAATAAAATAAAGGGCGGTGGAGCAAACAGCAACAGTGTGAAAAGGTGTTGACTCTAAAAGAAAATAGGAAAACATTTATAAATATGATGCAACAACAAATATCATGTCAATACATTCAAAAGGATTATCAAATCAGGTTATTAGTAAAATACTGAATGAAACTGAAATTCAAGAAAATATGCAATTAGGTAGTGATATTTAAAAACTCAAACCAAATCCAAAAGTCGTTTCAAAGTATTATAAATGTGCATTCCTCAATGACCGATTAACATCATAGTTGATGATAATGATACGATCCTAATGCAGAAACTGTACTGAGCTAATGGTGTACACATACATAGCATAATAAACACTGTACAACTTAACTTAGATAGGCCTTTCGAGCGATCATGACTGAGAATAAACTTAATGAAATATCAACTTAAAATGAATTATAGTTTACAAAAACTGATTATCTGTTTCTGAGAGAGAAATCTGTTTCTGTTAGGTACTCGTTAAAAACCCCTCTCGGGTATCACAACGAGGATGTTGGTACGCAGCGCCGCAGTGCTAGTAACAATGCGTGGGCAATCTTGTTTTAAACACCTCAAGACTAGGGCTCTCTTTAACGGCCAAGGATTGCGTATTCCAGTCTTTTATAATCCTAGGATAGAAACTATACTGAAAAGCACGATTATTTTGTAGAATTTGTGTATAGCGGCCACGCCTCCCTGGTTTCAAGAAGGGATAAGTCTCATTTGGGACTGCAACTAGGCCATTACTAACTTGACAAAAAAGCATGAGGCTGGCCCTTTTCCTTCTTTCTGTGAGGGGTTCCCATTTCAAAGTCTTCAAGATCTCAGT
>KN889464.1:39376-50992 GCA_000934455.1 Apostichopus parvimensis | reverse complement strand
TAGAGCGGATTTTGCATGCAATCGACGAGCAATTGACCAATCAAATGGCCGGAATATAATTAGGTGTTGTATAATATCAAATAGCTCTTTCGGTCGGCTCAGTGTAACGCTAATATACTGATTAAGGGAGTTAACGTGAAACAAAAGTTAACAAGGTTGTCATTGGGAGTTATCTGCTGTTGATATCTTCCTGATTTACCGTTCGGTACGGCTAATGGAAACAGACGAGACCATGTATAAACGGTGAAGTGGTAAGTTACGCTAAGTTGTTACAATCAGTTTCATAGTTCAAGGTGAGCATCGATATAGCTCTTCCGGTTGGTTTCAGTCTAATTTAATATAACTGACCGTAACATAACCATACTCTTTATCGACTCTTTAATACTTTCTCTGTGGTTCTACACAGCCTCTGTAAAACCTGATTTCAATTCACCTTGTTTTATTCGCCCAAGCACTTGTGATTCCCACAGTTTTAATACCCGATGAAGGGTTCATAGTGACCAAAGAAAGTTTCCATTTTAGTCTTTGTGATTTCTCTTTCTGCTGATTCAGAATAAAGCTGATCCATCAATGGGAGTTAGAATATTGATTGATCAGCCAATGAGAGTTAAGTATCTTGTCGTATGCTATGAAGAGACCAAGTTCCTGTGTTTACTATACATTTTTCATTCCTAGGCACGATCCATTGGACAGTTTGGTAATTCCTGGGTGACTGGTGACAGAGAGTGTCAGCCCCCTGAGCCCGTTGATCCTTGTCCTGAGGGCGATCCTAATAGGGCCACAGCAATTGATAAGTGTTGGGTTATGGTAGATAAGTTTGGTAAGTCATAATTAATAATGATTTTGTTTCAGACATATAACTCTCCATGCCCTTTGAAGCTGTTGATTATGGACTCCACATCATCCTGTGTGTGGGATTCCTTGTAACTATGGAACTCCCTGCTAGCTGGGCATTATGAAAGTTGATTATTGCTGTGATTTGTGCCAATTTCAAAATCTCAGTGATTGCACAATTTTAGTTTTAAGGTTTTATTGACATGTATTGCTATAGAACAGCAGCTTTTACATGTTTGCATTATATTCTACAGAATTGCTTCTAACATTTTGTGTGTATCTGATCTTGGTCACCCAGGTCCCCTAGCGGGCTGCAGAGATTTCTTAGATCCTCAAGAATTGTTTGATGACTGTGTCTACGATGTCTGCTTGACAAACTTAGAGACGGAGCACATTTGTAAAAATGTTGAAGCTTACGTCACCTTGTGTCGGAACCGAGGGGGTAACCCTGGTTCATGGTGGACCTATGTCCCTGAGTGTGGTGAGTACAATTCCAGTCCTGCTGGGGTACAGTTTCCTGGCAACAAATAAATGCTTTTAACTTCATTATCTGTTAGATTCTTTGCAAACTTTTAGATAGCTTTCTTGGAGGGTGTAAGGAGGAATACATTTAGTCCTTCTATACATTTGTACATTTTCAGTTGTTTTCATGTTGCCAGCTCTTATCGCAAACACTACAGAATGCCTCAGTTCCTCATCCCACACTGAATCTTTCCCCATGTACATTACCACGGACCATATTTAGACCCTCCCCCCTGGTCACACCCATGTTAGCCAGGGTAGGGGTCAGGTTCCCTACAAGGGATGCACATCTCACTTCCACAGAATTCTTGTTCACCTTGGTCAGGATTTAAAAACAAAATATATGTCATAAACAAACTATGTGTCATCCTTCTGTTTTACATCCAGCTTCTCCCATAGGCCCTTGTTGATCCCACCCATGTTACCCATTTTATCCCCGGTAGGGGGATCAGCTCCCCCACAAGGGATACAAATCTCATATTCAACAAGCAATCATGTTACCCTTTTTCAAGAATTTTTTTTAAGAATTATTTGTCATGTTTTCAGCTGCTCCCTGCCCAACGGGTCTGGAGTACACAGATTGTGGCACTGCCTGTCCACCGTCTTGCCAAAACCCGGACGGTCCCGTAGAGTGCGCAGAGACTTGCATCGAGACCTGTCAGTGTCCAGAAGGACAAGTCCTGGATGGTGAAAAATGTGTCTTTGATTATAACTGTGGCTGCAAATTACAGAATGGTGTCTACATATCTGTGAGTTTATAGTTAATTTAAAGTTAACTTTTATCGAGAATCTTACAACTTAAATGAAATTTTCAAAAACTCTTTCATTCCTGGACAATTTGAGGATAGATGATTGCAAAAATAATGGGAATTGTGTTCTCTGTTTTATTGATGTCATTTCCATGGGTATTGCTCTTATGCACTCTGGTTATTGCTATTTATAGCTATATGTAGCTTTTCTGTTCACCTGTTGTTGGTCACCACAACTAATCCAGGGTTCATGCAACAGGGACTGTACACATTAGCATGTCATATCTGTCTTTCTGTTCTCTGTGTTACATAAACGAAAACAATATTGCTTGCTCAGTTAGATGTTAAAAAAATAACTACCTATGCAAATTATGCCCTTGAATTATTATGTTACTCTGCCAATAAGCCACTGTCATAGTGGTAAACTACTTTCATGGATCGTGCAAGAAAATGGCATTGCTTAATGGAAATGACTTAAATTTGTTATCAATCGAACTGAGCTAAAGGAAAAAGTACTAACCACACTGTCCATAAGTTGAGCTAAAGCAGGGGTGGGCAACCTTTTTGAATGAATGGGCCAGATATAAGGAGTGAAAAACAGTGACTGGGCCGCACCTAACCAACCTTTGATTCCGAGGACTTTCAAGCAATAGGTGTGTACTTAATCTGTATTCACAAAAACATAATGTCAATGCAGTACAGTTGATAATTAATGGGGTAATAGGCCTACCTGACAGCATCCTTAGTGCCAATAAATTCTAAGCAGCTAGCCTGTTTTCTTGTTATGATGTAAAATAAAATAATTTTTATCTTTTTCTTGAGACATCTCATGGGCCACAAAAAAATCACTGACATGTGGCCCGTGGGCCGTAGGTTGCCCACCCCAGAGCTAAAGGAATGATCACATACTAAAGCACTGTCCCTAAATAGCAACCTGTTCATGGACAGAATCAACAATTACCTCCTTCAGTAGTAAGACAGCTACCTGTCGATTTCCTTTGCCCTTTCACAATTTGTGAATTAACGACTCTTTCGTTGCAGCAAGGTGATGTTTACACATACGACGATTGCTCTCTTCGTTGCACCTGTGTGGACGGGGAAGAAAAATGCGAAGCTTACGGTTGCCGTGGTACCGAAGAATGTAAGGTCGTTGGCGCAGAGAGAGGATGTTTCTGCAAGGAAGGGTTGAAGTTCAACGGACAAGAGTGCTCCGATGGTAATTGTTGGCTTTTTTTTTGTCTTTTCATGTTAAAAACTAGCCATAAATTAGATGGAAATTCTTGGAAATATTGGATTTTGATTGTAACCAGGAGGTGTTATCAAAGCTAAAAGAGAACAACAGCAGAATAACAGCAGATGACACATGGTTATGATGGGAGAGAAAGGTGACTTCGTCAATTTATCAGTAACTGAGTGATTAGATAATGAATAAATTTAGATAAAATGCCATACTTCATGCAAAAACTCTTTTTGGTGAACCTTTTTACAATTAAATACAAAACAAGCTGAATGCGTAATGCTTTGATAACAAACACCGTTTTTTTTTACTTGATGTGTTGTTTGTAGAGCCTTGTTCTTGTCAAGTTTGGGGAGATCCCCATTACATCACCTTCGACGGCCTGACCTACGACTTCCAAGGAGATTGTGAATACGTTCTCGTGGAAACCTGCGACCATGGTGACCTGCCAACCTTCAGAGTCATCGGTAGTAACGACAAGAACCTACCATCGCAGTCGGTCTCGTACCTGCGACGAGTAAGATTGGAGTATAATAACGTGGACTATGAGATACTCAGCTCTGGTGTCATGAAAGTGGGTGGGGTAGCAGAGACTCTACCTTATACGACAGGAGGCACAGAACATGTAACCATTACGCTCCTACCACCAGGGAAAATAGTGAGTGAAAATTTATTTCCTTTTGTATTTTTACATAACAAAACATATTTCTACAACTTTTTAAGGGGGAGGGGGAACATGGAAGAAGTGAGGAGAGGGGGGGTTGGGGGTTAGAGAAGTTGTGTTTTGAAAATTATTCGTACTAAGATGTAGATAATATTATGTATTCAAAATAATAATTTTAATACATATAAAATATTACTTTGTTAAAGTTAAAATAGTAATTTTAATTAGTAAATGGTGACACTGAGAAAATAAGCTGTTGTGTTTCATTAAGACCAAAAATAATTATTAATGTCATCTCAAATTATGAGTGAAGTATGGAATCATCTTGGTTCGTATCGATATTTTAAAATCAAATGTTTTGCAATTTACATAAAGTTGCACAAAACGTGCCAAAAGTATTCAAAATGAATCTGCTTGATGTTCTTATTAACCCAAAAACTAAATTGTGTTTATTAAGCAATGTCCGATTAAATAATAAGATTTCTATCTCCCTGGATTGTTGGGTTTCTAACCATTTTGGTTGTATCAATGAAATTGGGGTGTGATCCATAGTTACACACTATGCAAGGTATTCTGACTTGTGACTGGCGCCCTTCCCCCTCCCCCTCCCCCTCCCTCCCCAACCCGCACCTCCCTCCTGCAAAGAAACAGGGGATTGCCACCAACTAACAGCTGGGTAGCTCAGTGGGTGAATTGCAGGACTTGTAATGCTAAGGTCACATATTTGACTGCATGCTGTCCTGGCCAAAACCCTCTTTGCTCTTTTGGAAATGATGGAAAATGCTTTTGAGAGTCTAACTTTGTCAAAATTTGAATAATTAAATGCTCTAGCATATTTAAGGCGGTACCACTGACATTTCTGTGTTGGTTTTAATGTGTAAATGTGATTACTTTCACCCTTAACGCAGATGGTGGTCACTCACTTTGGTCTGAAGATGACCTTCACCTATGCTGATGCCGGTCTGACCGTGGAGGTCAGTCCTGACTACTACGAGGTACTGTGTGGTCTCTGTGGTACCTGCAATAAGGACCCTACCGATGAATTTGTCCTTCCCAGTGGAGAACTGGTAAGTTTACCCCTTAAAAATGTGACATTGGCATTTGATAGGCCATCCCCTTTAAGTATAAGTCCTCTTGAAGAACCTTATTAGTCATACAATTCTTGGTAATGACTTATACACCACCCCACGGATTGTCTGTTTTCACCCATGTGTTACCACTGTTCAACTCATGATCATCGTGTTCACATGCCTTTAACATTTTCCATTGGTTGGATTGAGCAGTTTTGTTTTTCATGCATCCAGAAGATATTCTGTAAGCAGTTTGGACTTGATTTATTCAAGGACAAGGAATATGTCTAGGGAAATTTTCCCTTATTCTGAATTTCCCACCTGTGAATAAATATGTACCCAAAAATAACCTGGTATAAATAAGTCACTCTCTTTCTCTGATGTCTCTGTGATGTACAAAAAAAAGCAGGGTGGTTTGCCAAACAGCTACTGTCGGAAGGTGAAAAACCTATGGAATAAACCAAAACAAGTTCCAATATGTTATGAAAAAATATTACAATACTGTGAATTGTTTCCAGCTCAAATGTTTTGTCATGTGAATTGTTTTCTACGGTCCATCATCCATACTTTTCTACTTTATTCAGATTTTTGTTACATTGTCTAATAAACTTGTGGTATCTTTAACAGGCGGAATCTGCTTCAGCATTTGGTAATGCCTGGACTGTGGGCGATAAGCAGTGTACTCCAGACTCTGGGATAGATCCTTGTGATGGCAAAGATGATGTCAGAGTGGGTGCAGAGAATCTTTGTTACATCCTGAAAGCTGATGGTGAGTTTGACTACCCTTCAATTATTACAAATATTATCTGTCATATTTAATGTTATACACCCACAACAGTTTGTTGTGAGATGTCAAAGACCATGATATAACATGTACAGTTTATCGCTGTGGTGTCACGGGACTGCCTTATATACTTGCTAAACATTCAACTGCCAGTTCTTATTGGGTTTCCTATTCCAGCAGCAGGGCCCCTCAGGACCAGGGAAGTAATATCCCGACCCCATGCCCACCCCCACCAATATCTTTCACAGCAAAGATTTTTACCATTCATGGTGGCTCCAATTTCACCACCGCTGAGAATTTGGTCTGACCTCTCCCGTTCCCACACCCTATCTCCTCCCCCTCCCACACCCTATCCTCTTCCCCCTCCCACACCCTATTCCCTCCCCCTCCCACACCTAATTCCAAGCCTGGTTCATCTCAAGTGTGGCTTATATTATAGTGACCTTTGAGTTCCTCCTACAGAAGAAAAAGAATACAGTTTCAAATTTAAAACTTCCCAAACCAACGACCCAAGCGGAATAACAGAAATTAAAAGTCTCATCTTCAGAATTTACTAATTCCAATATAAAGCAGAGATAAACTCAATTTCCTTTCTCTGGTGTTGTTAAGGTCCATTTGCCAGCTGTCATGAGTTTGTGGACCCAGATTCGTATTACAACAGCTGTGTTTACGATACTTGCGCCACCGAGGGGACGGACTCATTCTGTGCTGCCTTAGAAGCATTTACGACCGCCTGTCGCAATGCCGGTGGTGACCCAGGACAGTGGTGGGAAGAAGTAGCAGAGTGCCGTGAGTCTATTTGCATCTTCATATTATTTAGCTTTAGAAATATTGTTATGGTAAAGTTTGTCCTGAAAGTGTAACTTAAATTCTATTCAAATTGAAAACTCAAGTCGCAGAAACATCGTTAATATCAGTGTCTTACACTGTTGTCTTGGTTACAGAGGTCATGTGTAATTGCCCTCAAAGTTTAGTTCAGTATGCTAAAGTTGCTAGAGGCAGTTTTTCTAGATGTTTTAACCTTTTCTGTGGCATATATGCACATGGTTTGTAAAATATGTTGCTCTCAGGTTTGGGACAGTTAGATATTTGATTTTCAAGAGAAATGCTGCAGCTATGAATACACTGTTGCGTCATTGTTTAATTCTATACTGTTGAAAGGTCATCCGCCCAGAATTCAGTATGCTGAATCTGCCATAATTTGCAACAGTTAATTCCCCTATGCATGACAATTATGACCCTCAAAATAAGTTATTATGTAAGTTTAAAATTAGTAAAAAATTAGATGTCTGGTTCATATTAAACTTGTTTTGTTACACGATTACTATTAATAAAACATGTTATGTATGTGTAAATTTATTCAACTACATAAATACATATGTAACATTAGAACATCAGTCATGTTTGATTGTAGGAGTTCATATAAAATGATTATCATTCACGACACTGTGTGTTTTCAAGTGTGATCTCTGTCCAAACCTGACCTGGGTGATATGTACACCACCACCATCATGTCCAGGTTTTGATCCAGTCTAGCTGTGTATTAAGAGGGTCCTAATTCTTGGCTCTGGTCTCATGTAATTGCAGCTGGACCTTGTCCCGAGGGCATGATATACACAGCGGATGGCCCGGCCTGTCCCACCACCTGCTCCAGCAGGGATAATCCCATCACCTGTGACATTCCAAATGTAGAGACGTGTGTCTGTCCAGAAGGAAAGATTCTAGATGGAGATAAATGTGTTTATCCGAGAGAATGCGGATGCATCACTCCAGAGGATACCTACATCTCGGTATAAAGATCACATGTTCATTGTTGTCAATATGTTATGTTTACATTGGTAGTGTGATGTATAAGTTTATACCTCAAAGATACTGTGATATAAGTCAGTGACTATTTTATTAGTGAAGTTAATTTGACTGTGATGATAGTATGGAAGTATGTCTTTAGGTGTGTCATAACTCATAACTAATATAAGATGGTTTGTTGGTTATATGAGGTATCTACTACCTCAATAATGTACAAGTAATCTATGATTAAATGAGGTATGTAATACTACTGCAAGGATATAACAGAAGTATGTGGTGTTTATGAGGTATGTCATACCTCATAACTAATATATAATGCTTTGTTGGTTACATGAGGTATTAATACCTCATATAAGGTACAGTTAACCATTGATTAAATGAGGCATACACTACTCTAAGGATGTAATAGAGGTATGTATTGATTATATGAGGTATGCTCTACCTCATCATATGTGATACGTGTATTCAACTCATTATTTTTGAATGGAATGTTCATGTGTCTCTTCTTTCAGCCTGGCTCTGTCTATATCAATGAAGGATGTTCACAAAAGTGTACATGTATCCTGGGAGAGCTGGACTGTGAGACCTACCAGTGTTCTGCTCAGGCCTCCTGTGAGGTCAAATCTGGTAACAGAGGCTGTTATTGTTCTGATGGATATGTTGGAAATGGCCAAGAGTGTGAGCTGGGTAGGTACCACATCAGTTTATTCCATTTCCAAGCCTGGCAAGAGTAGGTCAGGGGTCTGCAGCTTCAGTGGTCTGAGTCATTTTGGGGGCTTGGAGGAATATGGGATCAAAAATAATATATTATGATTTTTGTAATAAAATATAGGATTAAAAAATAAATTCGGTTTATAGTTTGGCATGGATAAGGATGCATCAGGTCAGATCTTCTACCCACCCACCAGAAAAAAATTCTTAAAGCCATGAATTTCTAAAGACTTTAAAAAAGGGGCCCATCGACATTATTGATCCCAAGCTTTAACCTATCTCTCAAATCCCTTGTGTATATGTCTTAATGTTTACTAGCAAATTTAAGCTCAGTTTAAACTCCTGTTCATTTGAACCCATGCAATTCTGGTCAGTTAGATAGATGATATAATAACAACTCATCCCAGATGTTGTATGTAAAATAAGCTATCGATGACGATACACCATTATTAAAGCAGTCTCTGCCCCATATATTCCACTGCATTGTATCTGCTTCAAGGTGGGATGCCTGTGGACAGACCAGAATAGGTAGCCCACTGAAAGATCACAAGCACTCAATAATCAATTTTTTTCTTCTGGACTTCAAGACAAAAATTCTGTCTAAATTCATCCTTTGACTTGGATTCTTTAAAGCTGATTGTGAGTGCTTGATCTGGAACAACCTTCACATCCGGACGTTTGACCTGGTCAGCTACTCACACAACATCGGATGCGAGTATATAATGGTCGCCGACACAACTGGAACAGCGCAATTCAAATTGTCCGGTATCTTTGCACAAACTCTGCCGACCGTGCTGACTGTGCTCAGATTAACATTTGAAGACAGGTCGTACTTCCTGGAAAGCGATGGGCAACTAACAGTAGGTGGTGTTACCGTGGGAACCACTTTCTCAGATGACGTTGTCACAGTAGTCCGCCTGCCGGAAGCAAGCTCAGTAAGTAGATCTGCTTTTATATATATCGGAACAAATATTAATGTGTAAAATAATGTCTATTTGATGCAGTACTTTTAAATTTGTTTAGCCAGAGGGAGAGTAAGATGCTAGTCTTTATACGGAGTCACAGAAATAATAATAGACACCTGTCAAGCGGGTATTCAAATGATTGCGTAAATGTCAGAATTATGTGTCAGAATGAACAGTTGGACTCGTGCATGGAATGGTTTATTATAATCGTTTATTTTAATCCTGAAAACTTTTGGTACGTTCACTGAGGAAAGTCAATCTTTTCCACCTTTTCCACAGATCCTTACAACTTCCTTTGGGCTTTCTATTCACTTTAGCATGTCAGGTGTGGCTTCTATTAAAGTGACCCCTGACATGAGGGGAGAAGTGTCTGGTTTGTGTGGAACCTGCAATGCTGATGCAGGCGATGAGTTCACCTTGCAGAGCGGAACTGTGGTAAGTCTCTATTTGTTGCGCAAAAATTCAAAATTCGATCGGATAAAAAAAAAAATTGGGTTCCATGGGAGAAGGTTGGCCATAAGTTATCACATCGAGTGACACCTTTTGCTGTAATTCATCTGATAGGATTTCAATATTGGTTTTGTAGTCAGCCACGAAGACATAGTTGCAAAAAGTAGCTTAGAAGAACATGAAGTGCACACTTAGCTTGTATGTGAATCATGCTTTTATGTAGTAGGGAAGTACATAGGGTTCTAGTTAGGTCAAGCACATGTGAAGTGTTTGATATCATGTATAATGGGAAGGAGTAATGCACAAACTACACTCAGTTCTGGTTACGTTCTTGTAGTCCCTCGTTTTCGGACCATGTTTTGCGAGCGGGCTGTTGCTGTTGTTGGTCCTTGCCTGTGGAATTCTCTTCCTACTTATCTCAAAATGTGCTCCTCGGTTTGTCTTTTGAAATGTTTACTTAAAACTTATCTTTTTAAGCAAGGTTTTAATGTCTAATCAGTTTTGCTTTTCTTGTTGTATCTCTTATGCATTTTATTCATTTACCTCTCTTTATCATTCTTTTGTTGTACAGAGCAACAGATTATTTTTATAGTAGTGTCGCTTTATAATGTTTATTATTATTATTATTATTAGTATTATTATATGATACATTTGCATACTGTGGTTATATACATCTGTAGCTGCACTAACCAATAGACAGTGTAGGTGCCGTATTTGAAGGTCAAGTTGAGACTACTTTTTTTAAATCTACACAGCCTCAGTGAAAATGGCTAAACTTTTGAACATTGCAGAAATAATTTGGAAAAATTTTTTGGGGTTATTCTGAGGCATTTCTGGAAAAATTAGACAAAAATTAAATGTATGTGCAAAGTTAGGGAAATTTGCTAATTCTGGTCAACTCTGATCAAATCATTGATGATATTTGCATAGCTGAAGGACAAAATTAAACCACAGAGCAAAATCAGAGAGATCATCATTACTGCTGTCAGCAAAATACAGATATGCATGAACGGATGATAACAAAAAAAGTGGTTTTCCGCTGGGCTAATGGATCCAGTGGCGGTGCGTCCATACAGTCAGGGGGGGGGGGGCAGATGCATTTGTCACATTTTGTTGGTGTAATTTGGCGATGACACCTATTTATTCTTTGATTATCTGCAAATTAGCCAGGCCCGGAAAGGGTCATTTCCGGCGATCTAGGGAGTATCTTTACTCAAAAATTTTCTGTACGCTACGCACCAACCAGTGGTGGCGCTCTGCTTAGATAGTGTCGGAAGCGCCCCTACAGACCATTCTCGCCCCTCCTGACCAATACCCCTAGCTCCGCCACTGAATGGATCCCTTGTTCTCTGGACCATAGGTTAAAAATAAACCCTGCTCCAGATAAAGAGTGTCGGCTATTTCTTCAACTTCACTCAGTGCGTTTTAGTGCGTTGAAATAATGAAACTTAAATTTGTTGTTATTTTCTCCCTTGTCTAAAGACCGGGGATATAGTTACCTTTGCTGCAAATTGGCTCACAGAGGAATGTTTGGCGACTCCACAAACAACCGATTCTTGCGGCGGTGATGAGGCACAAGCTAGAGACAGGTGTTACTACCTCATCAATCCTAATGGTGAGTAGTATAGACTACTTTGTAATGAGGTACAAGCTAGAGACAGGTGTTACTACCTCATTAATCCTAATGGTGAGTAGTAGACTACTTGGGAATGAGGTACAAGCCAGAGATATAGGTGTCACTACCTCAATAAAACTAATGGTGAGTAGTAGACTACTTGATAATGAGGTACAAGCCAGAGATAAAGGTGTTACTACCTCATTAAT